>ML677327.1:3477860-3549820 GCA_007922305.1 Dermatemys mawii | reverse complement strand
CTCCTGATTGGTAGAGGGCGGTGGGAGGAGTTCTTAGAGGGGTCACATGACACACCTTGCTTCCGGTCATGTGGCCACCTTGACCCCGAAAGTAATACCCCCTAGGGTGGGACTTCCGCTGACAGGTGGGTGGGCTTTAAGGGTCAAGGGGAGGGGTGTAAGGGGCCAAGGGGCGTGGTTAGGGTTTGATTGATGGTAGGGCCCTTATACTACTATCATCCCAGAAACCACAGCATCCTCTTTGTGACTTAGCCCTACAGCCAGGTCACTCAGCTGCTCCCTAGGGAGTTCTAGCTAATCCTCCCTTCAACTCTCTCTGTGACTGCTATGGGAACCCTGGCCCATCCTCTACTCTGGGTTCCGGTCCAGGAACCCTCAACTCAGCACTTCTAGGCTTTCTTCTCTTAGTCCTCACAGCACCTTCCCTGGACTGTTTCCTAACACACCTGGTTCCCCTTTGCTCTCTCAGGATGCATCAGCTCTAAAACCCTTTTTTCAGGGAGCAACTTCTGCCTGCTTTTCTACAGCCTACCACAGCAACCCCTTACTGGTCACCACTACTGGGCTTTATACTGGCCCCTGCCTGTTCCTGCTCAGCTGAGTCTACTTCTACTTAGTGGCTGTTCTGCTCCTCCTCCAGGTGCACCCCATGGAGTTAATTGGCCTGCCTGGCCACCTTTACCCCTTTCAATCCGGGGGGGAGGGAGGAAATAGTCATCCCATAACAAGCGCCAAATGCACAGTTTGGCTCCATCTGGATGCCTATTGTAACTAACGACTCTTTGTCAGTTTCAAAGTGCTCCCATTTTTGTACTGAGATGTAGTGAACCCTGAGTACAATCTAGGCCCCACTGATGTCAACATTCCCATTGACTTCAGTGGTGCTAGGATTTTACCCCATGTGCTCTTAGGGTTAAATTATGCCTCTGTGCTGGGATGTAGCGGAAGTGTAACATCTGAATGAGTCATTGGACCTGATTCTTCCCCCCTTCTGCAACTCATGTCATCTCTGGATCTGTGCAAAGGGAGGGTAACATGCTACCACTCTTATTGGGTAGAGTTTTACACTCACTTTGCAGAGGTGTAAATGACCACACCAGACCCCGAGCGCCGATGTAAGGTTTAATGCCACCTGGGCTGCTGGAGGAATGCAGTGAGAGGCTGCAGAGGAGACATATTTTAAAAGGTACAGCGCTGCACTGCCAATGCAGCACGGCTATCCTTGTGCCTAGGGCAGGGCCATAACCAGGGTGAGATGAGCAGGGCAGCCACTCAGGATGCAAAACCCTGAGGGATGGCAGAAAAATTGGGTTGAAACAGGTGACATGTAAAACCTGTGTGACACAGATAGGTTGGGCCAGCCCCACATAATGGGGCTCTGGGAGGGAGCGCCTTTTCCATACTCAACTCACCTCAGCAGCCCACCCACGCAGCCTGCAACCAAAATAGCTGAGGGGGAGGTGACCTGACCCTGCATGCTCTCCCCACATGTCACCCCTGGGTTGAAAAATGATGGGGAAAAAACCATAGAGGTGTCAAATATGCTTGCTTGTCCTGAGAAGTAAAATGCCTACTTATGGCTTTAGGCCAGGCCAGAGGCTCCCAACTTTTCCTCTCCCCAGGTCTGGCTGCTTTGATGGCACTAGAATGCAGAAGCCAAACTGTCTGTGGACTGGAGAAGACTGGAGGAGGGAGTTTCTTGTGCCTGTCCTCCACCCCTGTCCCAGCACACCCACCCCAAAGGGCCAAGCATGATCTGACTCTCAGTATTTGGTTTCCTTTATTTTCTGAAGGGTTATAAGTGTAATTCAAATAACTTAGGAACTCCAGGAAGTGAGTGTTTAGGTTCGGTTGTTCTGATTGTAAAGCTCTACGTGGCCTGAATGAGCAGGAGGGTTTAATAGCATTTTCTTACATCTACATACTGCTTCCCAGTGCAGCTTTGTCCAGTGGCCTACTACTATCAGTCCTCTTTTCACAAGATGTTCTGCAGATCATCCAAGTAAACATGGGGTATTTTTTAAGCACGTCCTGTTTATGACACCGCCACCAAAATGGGAAAGTTAGGTAGGTTTGTTTGCAAATGATGCACTACTATGGAATATGCTATAGGAGAGCATGAACTCAACAACCTGTACTGGAGAAAAAAAAAGGACCTCAAGGACTATTTGCTGCAAGCTCCTGCTCACGTGACTGGAGGCCTGTTGGTTCAAGCCCTCAGTTACAGTAGCTCTTCCCGGCCTGTCAATTCATTTTTCTTTCTTTTAAGTGTTTCTTTTTACAAAAGTTTCCTTTCCCTCCCTTTGCATGGAAACTTATGCCCGGTTTTTATCTTGTCTTTCATCAAACAGGCTAGCGCCTACAAGTTCCTTTTGGGTTGAGCTTTAAATCTGTTTAGGTTTTTAATTGTGGAAAATCCTCCTTCGGATGAGCTCATATCCTACATTCTCTCCCTTCTTTATGTGCCAGCTCAACATTTAATAGTTGGTGAGGCCTGAATATTGTCAGTATTTGCAGCATGAAAGGAGAAGTAAGTGCTCCACATGCTGATCCTGGAAAGAGTCTCAAATTATTAATGCCCCTAAACAGAGTAGCCCTTAATATGAGAACATAGGCATTGCCAAACTGCTCTAGTTACTCTGGCTTTTTGTCTCTGACAGGGGCCTACATCAGTCTCTCTGAAGGCCAGCTTGAGCTGAGCGGTGATGCCCAGAAGAGAAACGATCCTCACGTTCGCATCAGCTAAAGCCACGTGACCACAGGCTGTTAGAATTCTTATGGCAGCGATGCACTAGTATTACACTGCTTTGCTAATCTGAGAGCAGCATAGCAGCAGCAATAAATTGTAAAACATTTGCATGTTTTATGAAAAAGGCATAAGGGCCAAATTCAGAGACCTTAGGTTACACTTAGATAAGGGGAGTCTTCCAGGCCATTTTCATCACTGGTGTAACTCCATTGTTTGGAAAGCAAACATAAGTAGGTATAACACCTTTCTTCTCCAGCCCATGAAAAACAAGTAGGGTGATTTTATAGGGACAATCCTGAAATTTGGCGCTTTGTCCTACATAAGCACCTACTACCCCTCGTCTCCTGTCCCGATTTTTCATACTTGCTGGCTGGACACTCTACAAGCAAGTAACAAACCTTTGTGATGGTTGAGCTCAACACCAATATTCCAACAGGAATAGCTTATACATCACAACCACACTTGTGGAGCCTGTCTTCCTGAGGCTGTTTCTCTGCTCACACTCACTGTTCCACACTATGGGGATAGCAGCCTCCTTTTGGATTTAAATTTGCTAATAGCCTCTTGTCATTTAGACTTGCAAGAGATAGCTACCCTTGTTCTGAAGACTGTGAATTTCTGCACCTATGGAACAAGCCACAGTGGTTCTCAAACTGTGGGTTGGAACCTCAAAGTGGGTCATGACCCCATTTTAATGGGGGTCAGCAGGGCTGGCTCTAGATTTGCTGGGTCCTGGGGCCAAAGCCCAAGGGCAGCAGCCTTGGGATGGGGCTCAGGCTTCGGTTTCAGCCCTGGGCAGCGGGGCTTCGGCTTTGGTCCCCCACCCTGGGTGGCAGGGCTTGGGCTTCGGCTTTGGCACCCCTGCCTGGGGCAGCATCACAGCGAGGCTCGGGCGGGCTCACACTTCGACTTCAGTCCCCCCTCCTTGGGTCATTTGGTAACGGAAGCGGGTCACAGTGCAATGAAGTTTGCGAGCCCCTAAGCTGGCAAGAAGGGTGATTTTTAATTTTGTTTTTGTCAATGGAGAGAGAATGGCACATGGAAAGGTATGGGGCAGAAAAGCCAATACTCAGAAGCTGGTTTCAATTTTCATCTTGTACACAGTATTGTTAAATGATGTAACAATAAGTAAATTAGAAATGGAGACAAGCCATTTGGATTCAGGCTTCAGGTACAGACCATAGAAAGGCAGAGGCAAGCAGTTAAGTTTGGATCCTAATTCCGATCTGCACTTCCTCAAATTTAAGCTGTGTTCTGAAGGCCAGCTACTCCAGGATTTTGGTTTGGACCCCACTCCACTACAACGGTGCAATTCTGAGCGTTGAGGGCGGAACTGGCTCTGAATATCAAAGTCTGGATCTCTCTTTTGGGCTGGTCTTAAAACGGTGGTTTTGAATCCACCACACCAACCCTGAGCTTTGAGATGCTTGAAGTTCAGATCTGAATTTTGTGGCCTGAACTCAGCTGTATTTCTGGAATTAAAAAGATTTTGAATCTCCCCCATACCACCTCAAAAGAAAAACAAAAAAACAAAAAAACAGATGGAACACTATCACATTGCATTTTACTGTAGCTTTTAGGACATCAACTATTTTGGATCCAATTATACACACACAGGATGAAATACTGGTCCTACTGAAGTCAGTGGGGATTTTGCATTCTCTTCCATGGGGCCAGGATTCCCGATAAGGTGTCTTGGCTTCTTGCAAGGACTGAGATCTTGGAAGGTTCAACTTGAGAAGGCAGCTAAGCAAGTGGACAGAGCTGCTGAGTCTTTTTGAAAACAAGGTCCTACATGTTTGTGTTATAGAGAGACAGACAAACCACAGCAGGAATGGGTTAAATCTCATTAAAAGCAACTGCTGGAAAAGAGTGAGCAACTTAACTCTTTCAGCCAAAAGGAGCTTGATTGAGATTTTCCACATACCATCTTTAATTCCATTCTGTTGAAGCCAGGGGCAGTTTTGGCATTTGAAGGGAGAATGAACAGTCTAATTAATTCAAGCACAACTTTACCTCTAATTATGCTAATATCCTTGACTGCCTCAGGACAGGTGACTATTTTGAAAAAGCAACAAAACAATTAAGATGAGGAATGAATTTAAAAAAAATAAAATTTAACTATTGCTCATCTATGTTGTCAAAAAGGTATAGAGACTGTTTTACTCAATACTGCAGCTTAGTAGATAGAATATATGTATACTTTACATTATAATTGTCTCTCCTTATAAAAGTCTATTTATATTTTATAAGGTACCCACAAGAAACACAGATTTGATTAAGTTTTCAATTTTCATTTTACATTGTTTGATATCTGAGTGCTTCATTTTTCAATCTGAATGTTGCCTGAAAGCTTTTCATTTTTGCATACTTAGAATGCCGTGTGACCTGCGTGGGTGTCTTTAAAACCAGAGAAAGTTCAATCAATTATCCTTCTATCATGTCATGGGACTAACAAGATTTATCAAGACATGCCTATTAGGTGAGTATTATTAACTATGTCTTTACTAGGTAGTTCATAAGGTAGTTGCTTATGGTCATCTCATTTAACAATTCCCTTTGAAGAGAGACACAAGTGGACTTTTCTGAGAAAAAATGCTTGTGAATTAAACACCTTTGTATTCCTTGATAAACAAATAAATGCCAACACCACAAAGACATCACAGATCACTTGTATACAAATAAGGATGGATTGACAATCAACTGCTTTTTAAGTTTTTTTTATTCAGTTTGCAGTACCAAAACAAAACAATCAAACAAAAAAACCCCCCCCAACAACAAACTATGTGCAGTCAAAGCAGGAACAAACCAGGGATCCTTAGAAATCATCATGAGGAAACCACCAGGCAAAGCAAATTTTCATCAACTTTGTGACAGATGTTACCGAGATTGCTGCATATTAAATGGATCTCTGCAAGGGTATATGACAGATACCTGATCAAGAGCTTGCCTAGGACAATCATCTAATTGATTGGCTATCATCATGGGGAAATTCTTTCCATAAATGTTATAAAACTTAGAAGAACTAAAATAGCTGAATTGAAATACAACCCTTGGTAAAATATAATTGATGCAAAGGACCTCATTGGTATTATGGTGCATATTTCCTGACAACAAGGATGTTTTCTCCCAGCTTCTATCTGTATCATTTTGACCTTGTTACTAATATTAAAATCGCAGTTCAATAAACTAAGCAGATCTGATAATAGGGACACAGTTGAAGTAAGGCTCTTATTTAACAAGTATATTCCTTATCTTAGTTACCAATGTAGATTGTTTGAAGCGTCAGATTTAAATAAGAAAATCAAGTTTACTCACACTTATTTCTTCTGTTTGCTTACTTTTTGCATTACACTCAGCTTGGCTAATAAAAATAAGTCAGTCAAGTTCACCTTGTTATGTTCATGCACAATCCTGCTGATCTGAGCTTGCAAAACTACAGAGGAATAGTTTAAAAAAATCCTCTCTTTGAAAGGTTTAAAGATCATAAATATTTCTAGTCATGTTCAATTTTGAGAAAACACTTTAAAAGAAAGAGGCTTATCCTCAACTCCATCACACCTCTATTATACTGATGGAAAATAGGGATAAAGAGAGTGGAGAATCAGGCCCCAAACCCAAGTTTCTCTTTACTTGACAGCATTACTTTCACAGTGAATCTGTGATCATTATGCATATTTTTGTACTTCACTGTCCTAAAGAGTGTATGGGTGTGTGTGGCTTTTCAGCTCATGTGACAGAAGGAATGTGTGTTAAAGGAAACTACAGTAGAGGCTAGAAACAACGATACCCTTCTCAAACCTAAGTTACCATTTCTATGTTACCATCTTTTCATGTGCTGTATATTTATACCTATTTTTCACTCCATACATTTGATGAAGTGGGTTCTAGCCCACAAAAGCGTAGTTCCAAATAAATTTGTTATTCTTCACTGCATGCGTCCAACGAAGTGGGTACTAGCCCACGAAAGCTTATACTTCAATACTTTTGTTAGTCTTTAAGGTGCCACAGGAACCTTTGTCTCTTAGTCTCTAAGGTTCTATGAGGACTTCTCGTTGTTTTTGCTGATACAGATTAACACGGCTACCCCTCTGAAAACTTTCTACACGATGAGGGGCAAAAAAGCTTTAAATTGCCCCAACTAGTGGCCAACTAAAAATGCTTTGTGTGACCTACTGATGTGATCGGGCTTCTCAGAGGATGTGCAGATAAGCTGTTGATCATAAGGTGACCAGACAGCAAGTGTGAAAAATCGGTGCAGAGAGTGGGGGGTAATAGGAGCCTATGTAAGAAAAAGCCCCAAATATTTGGACTGTCTCTATAAAAATCGGGACATCTAGTCACCCTAGTTGATCATCTGATATAAACATTAACTGAAAGACACTACATTGGTGTTCTCAGATGAATATAGATTATCTGGTACAAATCTGAGTTCCATAAATTTAGAAGCCACAGCAAGGGTGGAAATAAGTAACCAGAAAACATGCTTAAGCCATTATGAACTGCTTTGCTTGACAATAACTCAATGGATATGGCAAACTACTAATTGATTCATTACTGAAATTGAAAATAATTTTTTTTTTAGCTGTGTTGACTGGGAGTGGAATGTCTGAGGTAAGAGTGGAATGTATTATAAACTGGGTCTATGGTTCTCATAGGCTTGGATTGGTAGCATGGTGAGCTAGACAGAGGAAATAAAGTAAGGGACTAGAAGTAGCAATAAATATACTGAACATTCTATTTTAAATTTTGCATCAAGGCTCCCAGGCTTATATTGCTATAGCAGAGAAAGTAAGAGACTTTAGCCCTACCACAGTAACCAGGTTCGTAGGCAGCAATGAATCTTGTCACATAACACTACTGCAGTGCTTTAAAAATACTGCTCTACCACTCTTATTTGTTGCACTATCCTATTTACCATGCAGATCCAATGTAGCCCTGAAATACAATGCATTTTGGGAAATGGTATGTAAAATATGATGTAAATATGCAGCAAAGTAAGTTTGTATAAGCAAAGACTTGGCATTTTCTAAAAAAAAAAAAGTGCTTTGACATGGATTTTAGCTGTCATTTATTTTTTTATATCCCAATCAAATAATGTTCAGTAATTATTTGCAGGCATTACTGTGTGTCTTGCCTCGAGAAAGACTGAGAATCTGAATGAGGGAGAAGAAAGGAAACATTAGAAGCCTAATTCTTTTCTCTCAGCAGTGCAAGTCAGGACTAATGTCTATTTCACATCTCTGTACATTACATGCACCACTGCAAGGATGAAGCTCATCTGTGAAGGAGACAGAGTATTCTTGGGGACTCCTGCAGGAAGTGGTAACTGGCTCAAAGCTTGCCATCTTCCAGACCAGTGCATGATGGACTTCTTCAGCCTGGCTATAAGAGCCCATAGCCCCAGGAAAAAACAAAAACAAACCAAAGGGGAAAAAAATTAAAAACACAGAACCCACCCACAATTTTCCATTTGAGAAAAGGAATGGAGAAAAACCACATGGGACAGATACTAGTCATTTGGCTTAATGCATTGTCCAGAAGTTGTTTAGTAACCATGGTGATGGGAGCAATATAAGAACCTGAATAGACTAGAAAAGGGATAATGAAAGCCGTTCTCTTCAACCATAACCTTCTTGGACTAAGTTCTATATTTTAATTCACTCAGTATAACAGGATATTGCTAGAGATAGTTAAAACTCAGCATGATTTTACAGAGCTAGCATTAGGGGTGGTTCACATCTAGGTCCCATTTTATTGAATGCCCAATGGGCCTAATTCAGTACTTTTGCCCAGAGTGCTCAGCAAAGCCTCGGCTATGCACTTAGATTAAGTCATTGCCTTCTGTATTCACTATAAAAGTCCCAACAAAGTACTCTGCTATGTATCCCATGCAGACAGCAACTTGGGAAGTCAGAGGGATGATGATTGTTGCTGGTGGCCACCTCCCTGGCACATGATCTAGCAGCCTCCTGTTGCCTGGCAGGCAACCTCCAATTGCAGCTTGCCAAAATGTCTCCACAGAGGTCGTGTCCATAAGTTTGTGCCACATGCGCCGATGTATTCGAAGCCGCCTTGTGCTGCATACAACTCATCAGGCCGTCTCCATGTCAACCTGGGAGTATGGGCCTGCCAACTCACTATCTATGCTGCAAGACTGTGTACACCCATAAACCACAATCCTAACAGAGAATGGGGGTGAATGGGCAGGGAACACTTGTTTTCATCCTCTTATGGGCATTAGCCTTAAGTCAGTCCTGTGCTATATCCTGTACATGCTGAAAAATATCACCATTCCATAGCATGCTACCACCTGCACATCAGAGAAGCTGCTATTGTTAGCTGTCTCATCCCATCCCTACAGGAGATGCATGAGACAGACGTGTATTATATGTGTAGCAGCAGCCAAACCCTCTTTTCTGGGCTGGGATATCTAACACTCACCCCTCACCCAGGTCCAGCCTTTTTTCCCACCTGTACCAGACAAGAGCACTGGCTTCCATATGAGGGCATGCCTAAGAAGGTATGTAATCAGGTTTTGAATTTGGAAGTGAATTTACTGCACATATTTGCTTATTTGACCTGAAAGTTCAAGTACCTGATGCCAGAAATTGACACACTGAACGTAGTATGTGCAGAACAACTTTGATGGAAACTAAGTAGTTAATGAATTTTGTTATTACTTGGTCTGGCTGATATTCTTCTTTGAGATAGTCTCTTAAATAGGGCTTGGTTTCACTAAGATAATCCATTAAATACAAGGCTTGGCTTGGGGAATCCTTCCAAATTTTGGATTCTTGGCAGTATAGTCCTTCCACTGAAAAACAAAATTAGCTGAAGCCCAAGTACTAAGTCTTTTGAAAGATAAAGCTCTAGGGATTACACTAATGTGTTCACAGTGTTCCTTTCCTATACATAAGACTTAGAAGATGATCACTGGAAAATATGACGAAGGCTGATGAGGATGATCAAAATCCAGCAAGATCAACTTCCCCCAGTCCTTATTTAGGAGTAGTGCTCTCAGAGGTGACTGGTGTCATAGCTTTTAAGTGTTAACACAGGAAAAGTATGTATCACTTTTCATAGTGCCAAGGGATAGGATAACATTCTACTTTGCCTCACATCTGTCCTCCCTAGAGATGGGTCTGGGCTGCAGAGTTCAGAGCATGATTGTAACTCCCCTAAGGACCCCAGACCTAATCCTTACTGTTTCAGTTTTAACAGCTGAATTCAAGGGCCTCACCTCTTGAACAAGAGCCTGCAAAAGAAGGTTCAGAATCAGAGGTAATGGAAAAGGCCTTAACTATAAAGCTTACAGAGCCCCTGAAGAGTAGTAGCTATTATATACCAACGTACATTTGTTTAATTTCTCAGAACGAATTTCATCTCCATTTCTTAATTCTATTGCAATGTGCTTTGAAGCTGCATTTGAATCATTTACAACCAGGTCTTACCCTCCATGAAAAATGGCTTCAATTATTACTTTTTTAAAAAAAAAAAAAAAAAGATTTTTTTTTTTTTTACAGATTTGCCTACATCAGAAGGCTGAGAGTCAGTCTTTGATCCAAACGTAGTCAATCCACATTATGTTCTGCTCAGTTGGCTTGTTGCTGTTTTATGCTCTTCTTGTGTTGTGTTATAATGGCATTGTATTTTAGTTGTGTGTTTAGCTCCCCAAGAACTTCAAGCCGGGGTGGTGGAGATGGCTAAGTAATAAAAGAAAGTGGAGAGGGAGAACACATGACAAATCATATCAGTTAAAGAACACAGTAGTGAACAGAGAAATGTCCCACTGAGCTAATCAGAGAGCTACAAGATGTTAACAGCAGCAACAACAGTATTAGCATAGTTATTCCTTTATTGAACAGAGCCACATCTGGAAAATTTTTAAAGAATCATTGAAATTAGAGATGAAAAAAAGTCATCTAGCTCTCATGCCTGCCAGCATAGAACTATTCTCTATGGTAGGTTTCCTTTTTTCCTTTCTAGAAGAACTTTGAGTCAGATCCTCTGCTGTAACAGAAGCTTTGAGCTATCTTTGTATCCCTTTGTATTTTGAGGCTGCTCTGTGTAGCGCCATTCCCCTGAGTGCTGCTCTAACGTGTACCCCCAAGGACTCATAACAGCAGCTGGGGATCTTTGGTGGACAGACACAACCCAACCAGACCATTGTACTGGCATTGCTATTGTAGCTCTGTGCTGTATGAGGAATCTCCCTCTCTCTGAGAGGGGGGTATTTTCCAGGGGAAAAATAAATGTTGCATTGGCAGGTTGGCACTAACACAGCCTGAAGTCTGGCCCTTTATGTTTTCAATAGGTACAAAAGGCTGTTGTAAAGGTAACTGTACAGGAGGACTTAAATGAAACTGGAATACACAGTGTTATTCTCCAGCACAGACATGATTATACAGCACAAATTAAAACTATTAAAGAGAGAAAGGGAGAGGGAGAGAATGCTTGAAAAAAGAACAGGAGTACTGTGGCACCTTAGAGACTACAAATTTATTTAAGCATAAGCTTTCATAGGCTACAGCCCACTTCATTGGATGCATAGAATGGAACACACAGTAGGAAGATATATATAGATGGACAGATAGATATAGCTATATCTATACAGATACATAGATATAGATATACACACACACACACACACAGAACATGAAAAGGTAGAAGTTGCCATATCAATTCTCTTTTAATTAAATAGCCTCTTAGAATTGGTACGGCAACTTCCACTTTTCCATGTTCTCTCTGAGTATGTATATCTATTTATCTGTCTATATATCTATGTCTATCTATCTATCTATCTTTCTACTGTGTTTTCTATGCATCTGATGATGTGGGCTGTAGCTTACGAAAGCTTATGCTTAAATAAATTTGTTAGTCTCTAAGGTGCCACAAGTATTCCTGTTCTTTTTGCGGATAGACTAACATGGCTGCTACTCTGAAACCTGAGAATTCTTGGTTTGTTTTCTTTCCATAACAATAAAATCATAGATGAGGAAGAAAGTCTCTTATAGCAAGAGATGCTACTAGTAATAAAGAGAAGAGAGTAGGATTAAAGGGAATGAGAGGGGTATGTTTATGTAAAGAAGGGGGCATTACACAGAGCTGCAGGTGTAGCTGTGCTCACATATGGACTGAATGAAATAAGAGGTTTAAAGACTGATTTGTGTCCTGCCATCAGTGTGCAAATGGGGAGAGAGGGAGTGCAAGGAACCCTCTCCATGCCAGGGCTGAACACTTTGAAAATCTGGGCCATAATGTCTCCCAGACCTCCTTCTGGGGCTGTGTATTTCTGCATCATCTCCAACCCAAGGCAATGCCTATATCTCATAAACTACTCAACTGTTTAACACTACTTAAGTTATGGCTCTTCCTTCCAGTAAGCCGGCACAGCACAATAGTAAATCAACATTCTAAAGCAGGATCTCTTCAAATGTGTTAACCAAAGAGTTTCTAAACATGAACATAAACTCTAAAAGGCAGGATTAGTTCGAACTTCCAAGTCAACATTAGAAAAAAATACTTCTTACAAGGCTTCCAAGTCTTCTATAAGTCTGGGCAGGAACAAACCCTATGAAATGTAGACACCATATGGATAAGCACTTGGAGCCAAGTGGTATGCTGCCTGATACAAACACTGAGGATTTTTCTCCCCTAACAAATTTGACTTCCAAAGTGCTTTATTAATCATGACTCAAGACCCAATACATCTTCAAAAGAGCTGAACATAAATTGTTTGCCAGCCAAAAATGTCTTTTATTCCCAAATTGCAACGATGCATATTAATTACCTTCTGATTATGTTCAGACTGTTGAAATTTTTGAATTCAGTTCATATTGCCACACAGAATATATACAAGCAAGATTAATGCCTTGGATCTAGTTCTTGGTTTCACAACAGGTCAGACTAGATGATCTAATGGTCCCTTCTGACCTAATTTCTATTTCAGCCATGTTTTACTAACAGGTATCAAACTGGATCTACTGGGACATCTCTCGCTGGGCTTGATTTTGAATCTCACCTAGAGATCCCATGAGTGCTTTGTGTATATAGCTGTTTACCTTTTTGTTAAGCTAAAGATCTAGTTTCTCTCCTTGGTGGGTAGTTTGTCCTCCAGCTACACCATTAAATGTCACCCTTTTTGGGTAACAGAGCCCCCAAAGGGACTAGTCTAATCTCTTTCCCTGGCTCACAACACTTCCTGAAACATCTGGTAATCTTCTCCATCATCCAACTCAAGTGCCCCTTGCTGGTCATTCAGAGAGAAAGCCTTGGCCCTCAAAAATGAAACTGGGGCAGACCTGACCACTAGCTCGTCCCATTGAAAATATTTCCTTTGTCCTGCTACATTCACTCACTTTTTGGGGTAACGTAGCCTGTGAAATTAGCCTGGCGGTCTTCTGAAGCCTCTTCCCAGGCCTTTTGACAGGATAGAGACAAAGCGCCTTCTCCTTTCCTAGTCTCTCTCTTGTTCCTTCAGCAGCAAGATTTATAGTAAACCCGGCTCCTGCCCCTCCCTCTCCCACACTGAGGAAGAGACCTCTTTATATCCCCACCCTCTTCCCCAGGATGCTTTGCTGCAAGGCCTAAAACTTGCTGGTGTCCCTTGGAGCCACAATGCCAAGAATGACTCGCTTCAGAAAGAGGGTAACATTTGGACCTGAGGCCTGCCTCATGCAGTGTGTAACAGGAACGCACAATCAGTATTTGTATTTGGTATGGATTATATAATGTATTTGCAGAGAGAAGAGAGGCTCTTAATACAGATACAAAGTTTTATTATAAAGATTAACATTATCTGGATACGTCATGACAGTTTCTGCACAAATCTTGCATAATCACTGATATTAATCTTCCACACTCACATTTCTCAGCTCTTTCAAGCTGCCCCAAAAGAATGTGTGACCCATTTTATATTTACATGAAGACTCGGGCAGATTCTCCTTTCTGTTGGGAATCCTCAGCAGTCAGGAAGCTGAACTGGGTATAATATTTTATATAAACTCTTAAGTTGCGCATTTGAGAGGGCCTCACCTTTTGAAAGTACAGACATCATGATGCTTTTGTTCAGCCAAACTCCCCCAAGCCACTCGGATGATCCAGCACAAAGAACGCTATAACTAAGCATAAAAGTTCAGCTGCAGTCTGTAGCACAGTGGTTCGTGGATTGGTGCCCAGCTTTCACAGTGCTTCATGGAAGTTTTCCTTTGAGTTTTTTAGATACAGCGTCAGGCCCATCAAAGAGAAAACAACAGAGCTGATAACGCCTACTAGTGGTACAGCACTTTTCATCTTCAAAGTACTGTACAAACATTAACTAATGAACATGCACAACAACCCCATGAGACTGGTAGGTAGGTATTATTGTTGCCACTTTGCAGAGGGGCAAAACTAGAAAGAGGAGCTAAGTGACTTGCCTGAATGCATAGCAGAAATAAGTAGGATTAGAATTGGCTCTCAATCCTGTGTTTAGACCACTAATGAGACACCTGTGTCTCATTTTCATATTTCAACAAATCAACAAATTGAGGGTGATCAAATTATTATGATTTCCAAAGGTTCATATATCTAGTAAAGCAGAAGACATGGAGAGAGCAGCACTATTTAGATATTTATGTAAGTCTCTATAAATTGAGATATTCTGTAATTATCACTTGAAAGAATAATTAAATTTCCAAAGTTGATAAATAATGAATGGGAATTACTCATTACTCAAAATCTGAGAAACAAGGCCTATCCACACTGTTGCTATTCTTTGACAAACACAGCCTGTAGTATTGTAAATTCCTTTTGATTCCTCCCTGTATAATGCAGATTACATCTGGGGAAATATTCTTACAGCAGATAAAGTGACTACCAAGGAACAGTCAAAAATAAATTACAATATTTGTTTGTAATTAGTTTGCATTTTAAGGATCATGTGCGGCAATTTACACTGTTTAAAATAACACCTCTATATGTAAGATGTAATTGGTAAAATTGCCCCCTTCATGGAAAAGAACAAAAACAAAACCACTTTGCTATTATCTCTAAGTGCACCATCCTGCAAACATTTACTACCAGGTGAAGTGCTTACTACTATGAGTAGCCCTAAAGAAGTCCATGGATATACTTGTGGTAATGATAATTTTGCATACTAGCGTTTGAAAGATCAGGCCCCAAGTTTGCAATCTACTACATATGATTTAAGAAGACTATTTATTGAGCGTACAAGAAAATATATTAACATATTTCTTCCTGGATGAGAAGAAAATATTTCTATATACAAGAAAGACATCGTTATTAGTCACACACCACTAGATTTTTACAATACCTTTATCATTCACAAAAGTTTCCCTTCTTTAATATATGTAGAAATAATAAATATGTACAGTACATCAGTTATATAGCCATGAAGAAAACACAAGAGTCTTTCCAGCAGAAAACAGGAGGCATTTAAAGTACGGAAATTAAGAGCTAATCATAGAACAATTAACACAAGTGTCCTGCCTGTCTGCAGGAAGCTGCAGCTGATCCACATGTCCCATGTGGAACTGTAACTTCAGAGGGCAGTTCCTTTATAATGTGGTAAAGAGGCCTCTTCACATCTGAAATGACAATAAAAATCTCAAGATTATCATCCTTATTCAGACTAGGCAGTATCAACCATTAGCATACAAACAAGGTGGTTGTTATGGTGCCAAAATCAAAAGAAAACTCTTGGAATTATAGATGGAATGGTTTATTCTCAACTGCTTACATTTGTAGCAATTCACAATATTTGTTCTCCCAGAGTAGGGTGACCAGACTGCAAATGTGAAAAATTGGGACAGGGAGTGGAGGGTAATAGGAGCCTATATAAGAAAAATACCAAAAAAAGGGGACTGTCCCTATAAAATCGGGACATTTGGTCACCTCATCCCAGAGCAATATTTGATCAAAGGCAGCACCTGAGAACAAGGACTTGCCTCAGTTTATAAAATATATATTGATTTCAATTGAGCAGTAATTTCTTACCAAATCTCTCGTCACTGAATGTGCAAATTAATGAAAGAAAACTTGCTCCTTTAAATCACTTGCCTACATCAGGGGCACACTGGTGAAGTCTAACCGCACACCAGCAGAGCCCCAGGCTGTAAGAGCACAGTGAGCAAATTTCCCACTAAGCCCATACAAAGACTGACCCTATAAATTTACTATTATTCTCCAAAGGGCCTTAGAATGAGGGACAGGGGCAAGTTTGTACAATGAGATTTTTCCCCCCTCAAAATGACCAGTAAAAACAATGAGTGAATGCATTGTTTAGGAGCTGCTCCTGCTGCACTCATGGAAGCCAATGGGAGTTTTGCCACTTCTTTCAGTGCAAGCAGGATAGAGCCTTCTGCGCATTTCTCATTTGTTGTTTCTTACCCATACTCACTCTGGGCCTTATCCTGTGATGTGCTCAGCACCAACTCCCATTGGCTTCAAAAGGAATTGCAAACCCTCCCTCCTCTCAGGAGGAACTTTGCAGGATCATGGGTTCTTCCCCAGAGATGGTGCTTCACTAGTATATTCTTCACCAGTAGGTACTGTCATTTAAATGCTTTCTTTGTATCTACTAGAGATACAAACTGCTTCTTATGTAAGAAAAAGTTTAATGCATTTTGATTTGAACACTTTTTATCTAAATAGTCTTTCTAATTCTATTTAAAGGTTCCCGTTTTGTCTGATTCTTTCTGCTTGCTAACCATATCTTCATGCAGAATTGTCAGCGCCTTTGCTTTGGTATATATTGCTTGGTAGTCTATGCATCCTGTATTCCCCAGAATTGTATATTGCCCATTGGGGAAGTATATTTGTACATTTTATTTGAGTTTCGCTCTCTGTGCCTATACTACTAATTCCCATCTACTCTAATGTTGTGCAACATTCTGCTCGTTGATTGGCTGCTGGCCTGACCCTCAGGATGGCTGCATTTCAGTGCTGTTGATTGACTGAGTCCTATTCCTGCAATGACACCCGTGCACATATTCGGAGCACCAGTAAATCATTCATGTGAATCTGCTTTCAGGATTATGGTCCTGCTATCTAAAGCTGTATGTGGTAAAAAGTGCTGTATAAATATTAAATATGTTTGCATTATATATATGAATTATAGCAAGAAAATGTAACTGTGTGCTAATAGTGAGCAAGCCCTCTGTACACTACAAAAGACACTTAAATGCCTCTGAAAATATTAATATTATGTTTAACTTAGCAGCTTCATTCATTCATAACAACCAGGTTTCTTTTCAGTGACACAGAACTACTGCTCATATTGCTTCCAGTTGAAGCTCTTATGACTTCTAGTTAAGGCAGCAGTCTTAAATGGCAGGACATATTTACTGAACCCCCACCCTTCAACCTCTAGTGTTTTCCTCCTGAACAACCAGCAGCTTTTTGTTGCACATCTTTGCTATTCCCACTCCCCTCAAATGTCTAATGCTTACAACCCACAAGTCAAGGCAAACAGCTGAGTGTACTCTGTCCCTTATCTTCCCTTTTCCACTCCAAAAGGCCAGTCTGCATTCTGCAGAGAACTATAAAGAGATACTGAAAACTAACAGCCAGTTAATTTAAATAGTATGCTTGTGGCTGGGGAGAGGAAATGTGGCAGTGGTCCTTTGAGAAAGGTAAGACAAACAAAGGGAAAATGTGGCAGCAGCCATCTTGGGAAAGGTGCCACAAACAAGGATGTAAGATAAGAAGATCTAGTGGTCTTGAAAGGAAAGAAATTCTCCAGTACAAAGATCCGTCCACACTAAAATAAAGACCTGGTCACAAAAAAGAGAAACTCGCCCCTCAGTACACACAGTGGCGGCATGAGCTTTTTTGCCGCCCTAGGCGATGAAGAAGAAATGCCGTTGAGGAGTGGCTGAACACCACCCTAATTACGCCCATGGTTTGCCTGTCATTGAGCAGCTGCCGAAATGCCACCGACAGCCATTTTGGTGGAGCAGGTGTGGCCACAGAAGATGCCGCTGAGTAGGGGACAAGCGCTGCCCTAATTACGGACAGCGTGCCACCTCCTCCGCCTTCCCCGAGGCAGTTCGCCGGCCCTGGGAGAGGGGAGAGGCAGGTATGACTGCCAAAATGCCACCGAGGGCGGCATAATGCTTCCCTGCAAATCGCCTAGTGCTTGTGCCGGCCCTGAGTAAAAGATGTGGGTGGAGAAGCCCCAGTCACTAAGACTGACTTGAAGGACCCACTGTTTAGAAATCAGAAAGATAAATAAAGGAGATGAAGGAAGAGTTCCAAGTTTGCTAAAGATATTTTTTAAAAAAGAAACTATAACAGACACTGTGAGCAGATGTAATGTAAATTAAGAGCTCCTTAAAAAGTAAACTCCCAATCAAGGGCAAGATTCTGTTTATGATCCTTTTTTTAGGGATTTCAGAAGGTTTAAGGAAGGGGATTTTAACAAAGTACTTAATCCCACTTTAGATCAGTGAAATGTAGACAGAGGGCATGTGGGAACAAGAGCAAACTTGTTGCGTTATTGAGAAAATGAGGACCTGGGTGTATGTCTGGTGGGAAAAGAAACTGGATGTCTACTGCTCGTGGATTTTAGGATTTATATGATTTCCATGTCGTAGGATTTGGCTAATTTGGTCAAAAATCCTAATTCAGAAATTATAACTTGATCTGATCATGCCCCCTGCATGGACTCAGTGGAAAAACAAAGGGCCTGACAGTACAAGAGAACTTTGTTGTATGACCCCTTAAAATTTTCAGCAATATATAGAAAAAATGATAAGGAAAGGATCAAAAAGTATTTTTGACATGCTGGAATGGCAGTAACGAGAGGGATACTTACAAATATAGCATCATACCTCAAAAAGATGAGAGCTCTTGAAGAAGAGAGATTGGTTAAAGGACTTTCTGTGTTGGAAAGTAAACATAACTCTATAGGATCTAAAAAGAGCGCATAAGAAAATAAATGAGATAAGAGGGAAGACTAATCTGTTACAAAGACAAAAATCTGAGCAAACGCATATATTAAACAAAAATATTATGAAAAGGGCAATAAAGCTGAAAGGGTTTAAGCCAGAAATTTAACAAAGAAACAGAATAAATCATCCATCTCTCTGATTAGAAATAAAAGGAGATTGGAAACTGGCATCAAACAGATCTCAGAAATGTTTGCTAACCATTTCCATACTTGGTGCACTTCAGAACATCCAAATCCTGACCTTATAAGTAGATATTAGAGAAGTATGAAAATGCCTCAGCTCTCATTGAAAGGCAAATTGCTGCAGAGGAAGTTGAAGTTGTAATTAAGAATTTAAAATCCAATAAAGCTGCAGCTCCCAATGAGCTTTCTGGGGAGGATTATAGAGTTCTAATGCAATTGTTGGCCCTTATTTTCACTGATCTGTTTAATAGTTTAATAATATTGCAGGGGAATGACATTTTAGAGTCACTGAAAAAGAGGCATATATTGTGGTCATTCCTAAAGAGGGAAAAGACCTTACCAAGTTCACATCATACAGACCTATATCTTTAATTAAAGTGGATGCTAAAATTTATGCCAAGGTGCTAGCAAACAGATGAGGTGTTATCTTGTACAAATACATGCACCCTGACCAGTGTTGGTTTGTTGTTGACAGGCATCTCTCTGATAATAGCAGAAGAACTCTGAATTTGATCTATAATGTGCATTCGAGCATCTTCCCATGCACTGCTTGTTTTGGACACTGAGAAAGCCTTTGCCTAGCTGGAGTGGGGGTGCCTTAGACAGATTCTGGTAAAGTTTCATTTTGGAAATCAGTTTTATGGGGGCATATTGCCCCTACATAATCAACCTCACACATCTCTTTGGTTAACAGTCATTTATCCCTTCCGTTTAATTTGTCTAGAAGTACGAAACAGGGTTGCCAGTTATCGCCCATGTTGTTTGCTTTGGCAATGGAGCCATCTGCAATAAATGTTTAGAAACAGCCCCTTGATAAAGAGCATCAAAATGCCTTCCTGGGTTAGAACACAAAATAGGTTTGTATTCTGATGGCATCTTGTTATATTTGCAGGATCCAGAAGCTTGCATAGAAATTACGGAATAATTGACTTTGGAATTTGGATAGCTATCAGGCTTCAAAATAAACCGTGATAAATCTGAACTTTTAGGAAATTAATATTCCCAAAAGGATCAAAGTAAATTATCAGTTATATACATTTAAATGATTAAAGGAATCTTAAATATTTTAAAGAATAAATATTGTGGAGAAACAACTGTAGAGCACACTATCAGTTTGGGATAGCTAACCTATTTTTGACAGTCTGCCCTGAGGTATGTACTCATGGTTATTGAGCAATTCTAGACAGCATGACAAAGCACTATTAAAATTTGTATGGAAACATAAAAAACAAAAGGTGAGTTCTAAGCTTCTAAGGCCTACAATGTGGGATGAACTTGCTTTCCCTAATTTGGCCTATTATTGTTATGCATCACAATTAAAAGACGTGAGTCAAGTTAACAATAGACCATCCAACCACTGGGCAAAACTCAAACAAAACAGAAGCCCAAATGCAGGTATACCTAATAATTGTTGAGTTAAAAAGAAATGTAGGTCACCAAAAAATTAGTTTAAAAAAATCACCCATTCAACCAGACATCCATAGCAGTTTTGGAAAAATGTAGTAAACTCCTGTTACTTAGGCCCTCTTCTTTATCTACTTTCACTAATAATCCAGAATTTATTCCTAGGAAGTAAAGTGACTATTCAGCGTGGTGATGAGCTGAGATTACTCAATTCTTACAACTGTTCCTGGGGCATATCAATGTAATCATACCAATGTGAAGATCCCATATTTTCAATTTACAACTCAAACATCTTATTGTGAAAACTGGACACAAGGCAGCTCTATCTAGACCTTGAACCAGATTTGAAGAGTTGGCCCAGGAGCAAATAAAATAAATAAATAAAAGATGTATTTTCTAAGATGCGTACAATTTTGCCTGGAAAAAATATCGATAAGAAAACAACCCAGCTGAAAATATGGGAAAAGAATTTGGACAAAGAAACTGATCTCGATGACTGGGTGGTCCATGTAGGAAAGGGGCTATATGTCTCCAATTTGTGTAGCCCATAAAGAAACTTTTTATAAATTACTATATAGATGGCATTTGACACCATTATATTTTTTTGAATAGAGAGGTGCTCTGTTGGCAGGGTTGTGGTAAAAGAGGAACATATTTGCACATCTGGTGGCTATGTCCAGGAACTGGAGAGTTTGGGGAGGAAATTATTAAGAGATCCGCTGACTTATTGCTCTAGTAAAGGATCCGTATTTTAAACAGCATGGCAAATACATTTCTTTTTTCTTGTAAGCAACTAAACATTGTTTTACACATTCGTGGAAAAAGGTGACTCTTCATCCTATGGAATTTTGGCATAGTAAAATATGGACTGTCCTTGTCGTGGAAAAGCTTTCACACCAAGTTTATACACAAGAGAAAATTCCAATATTGCTTTTGCAACACAGGAAAAAGACCAGCTAATCTGTGATTCTAGTTCATGAAAATTTAAGCAAAATGGCCTTAAGGTTCTTACTGGCAGAAGTCATTAGTTTTTTCTGCTTACGGTTCTTTGCTTTTTGCTTTAGCTTAACTGAACCATGCTAATGATAACAAATATTAATGAAAGTTACAGAAAACACAATGAAAAGTAAACATACATATTTATTGCCCAGGTCTGAGGAGGATTCATCAGGTTGATGAGTTCTATTCTTTCCCTGAGAGGAGTGCTCACCTAACAAAAAGAAGGTACATTTTGATCAATTAGGCATAGAAACATAATGAGAAACAAGTACAGCAAGAATATATCACAAGCTGCTTTGCAAAATTAGCCCAGTTTCTCTGTCAGAATTACATTGCATGCAACATTCTCTATTCCACTCCACACAGTGGATCTTGACTTGGCTATTCTATATTCTCTGTAGCTTCAATTTAGAAAAACAGAAATGGACTTAAGCATGCCCTTAAGGCTCTCTCGAATTGTCACTTGAGTGCTCCTAAGTTCCATATATGTCTGTTTTTTCTGAACACCCTATTTCCCATGTTATTTCTGTTAATATCAGTGGGAATTCTATGCATGTAGGTGGAGCAGAATATTGAGGTCAAGATCTGTGTGAAGCTGAAAAGGGATTCACACACTTAAATATGGTGGGCTCCATATAACCAAAAACTTGTTTTGTGAAACACAGAAAAACAAACTGAATGCCACTTCTCAAATGGAATTTCTCACTAGTACATGTATGAGAGGAGACTAAATTAAGTATAGATAGTTAAATTACAATAAAGTTTGAAACATCCTGGTAAAAATGTATATTTATCATGATTAAATACTGTATAAACATACAAGTCAATACAAATCAAAGGTGCAACAAATTCACTATTTTCTCTTCAACTGAAAACTAAATTGTAGCTATTTATTTTAAATTAATAACTAATGGTCTCAACTAATGGACCTTACATTGGCAGCAATATATGTCCTACAATACAATGCAATCTTCAGAGTTCAGCAGAGAGAGACCTTGGTATCCACTGGGATTCTATTAGAACTGGCTGAAAAATCTAAAAGTAATATCACAATAAAAATTGAATTAGCTTTAATTTCAAAGTATTTAAAATGGAATCTTTTTTGTTTATTTTGATTTTTAAGAAAAGTTCAAAATATCTATCAAAAAACATCAAAAAAGTTATTGAAATGGTTATCAACAAATATTTGCTTACCAGCCCTTCCCCACCGCCCTACCCCCAGTTTTTAGTAAACAAAAAATACCAGGAACCAGTTCAGTAGCTTTTTACTATCCAGATTTTTTTATTTTGAAGTGGGTGGTGGGGGCGGATACAAGAAAAGGGGAAGAGGAAATATTAGAAAAAAAGATCCAGGGTTTTTTGGTGAAAAATTGAGCTTTTCAACAATATCAAAATATTCTGCAACAATTTTTGTTTTCAGACAAAGGTCAAAAATGTCAACCAACTCTCGATGCAATACAGTTTTGTCCCAACCACCTCCACAGATTTTTAAGGACCTTCCCTGACATCTTAATGGATGATAACAGTCCCCCGCCCTCATCCCCCTCCCCCACTCATTTTGTATTTTTGGCCTGCATGTTTTAACCTTGCTCCACTTTCGGTCATCTGTGCAGCATGAAGAAATAGAGGGACTGGGGAAAGATGTGCGGGGAGGGAAGGTAGAGAGGATGACAACAAATAGAACTGGTTGAAAAAATAGGGAAGGGGAGGAATTCCACAAAAAATTTTGCCAAGTTTTTTTTGTAGAATTTCAAATTTGTTAAGATTTTCTGATCAACTTTTCTGCCAAAGGTATTCTCCCCATCCATGTTACCCACCATGAAGACTTTATAAAAGACTCAAAATGTCCCCATTGCAACATGACAGTTCTAAAGTCTTGATCCAAAGCTGCTGATATCGGTGTAAAGGCTCTCCTTGATGTGAATGATCTTTGGCTCAGGATCTAAAATGAAGTGGATTTCTTAGACCTAGCAACAATGACTGCTTCAGAAAGCTGACAGTTTTCAGAGGGGTAGCCACGTTAGTCTGTATCAGCAAAAGAATGAGGAGACCTTGTGGCACCTTTGAAACTAACAAATTTATTTGGGCATAAGCTTTCATGGGCTAAAACCCACTTCATCAGATGCAACATCTGATGAAGTGGGTTTTAGCCCATGAAAGCCTATACCCAAATACATTTATTAGTCTTGAAGGTGCCACAAGTAGTCTTCAGAAAGCTGATTATCCAGATTCATCCCTGCCAGGAGTGGTGAATTTGCTTTCTTTAAGGTCCAGGGAATACAGGACCACATTAGTCTCTCCCTAAATGGCAGAGACAGTTAGGCCAGGCACCCTGCCTAACACATGATCTATCTAGAGAGTCCAGTGTGATATAAGAGACACCCATGGAAGGACTGATCCACTCAGAAATTGCTAGGTATCAATGTCCTCTTTGCAAGATCAATAAGCAGCCACGGAGAATTTGATCTGACAGTGCAATACAGCTATGTCTGTTTTTTTTAATTGGTTGTCTCTGTTAACATATTGCTTGGTGGGGAGTTTTATGGGTAGAATTCTTTATGGGTAGAATTATTAGTAAACACAGTATTAGAGTCTATATCTATTACTCCAACCCATCAGTTTAGTGAGGAGGATACAATAAAATAGAATTTCAGAATAGAAAAGGAAACACAGGAAGTCTCTGAACAAAAGAAACTAAGGCAATAAATGGACTGTTTCAGAAATAAGATTGGATTATGCCTTGAAGAAGCTATAAAGAAATTTAGCATATACGTGCAGTGCCTGGACAAGCCTACAAATGAGACACTGGAAAGCAGGAAAGGGAGCAGTATTACAATTTTTGGATCCAAGATGTTTGCTCTGCTGAATATCTTGAGGCACCAGAAAAGAAAAAAAAAAAAAACAGATGAAACTAATTTGAATGTTCTTATTTAAGTGGAAGAGATTTTTATTAATCCAAAAAAAGTCTTAACTGAAAGATATCATTCCCGAGACTGTTAAAAAGCAAGTTTTGACCCAGGTATTTTAAGTCAAAAGGTCAAGTCAAAAGATTTGGCTTCTGTGTGCACATTAGAACAGCTGAGATTTTAATTTACTTGCAGAATTATTTAGCACTAAACTATGCAGCAGGTTGCTAAGTGTGGCTTACAGGGGAAAGTTGTCTTGGCCAAAATCTCTGAATATGGTGGATCATTTTGAAAGTACTGGACACAGAATGCAAAAATACTGCTGTTCTCAAGCAGCCTAGGTAGATTTTACAGGCATCTTGTGGGACTGGTGTTCAGAGAAAGGATATTATACATGAATCACCAGAAACACCAAGATAGCTAGCCTTCAAAATCAGTGAAAAGCTGGCTTTTGTTCCCGTTAGCTGATTCAAGACTGCCTAGTCAAAGCTAAGCCACATATTTAAGAAATTCCACCATAGTAGATGGAACAAAGTCAAAGCTTAGTCAAAGCTAAGCCACATATTTAAGAAATTCCACCATAGTAGATGGAACAAAGTCAAAGCTTAGTCAAAGCTAAGCCACATATTTAAGAAATTCCACCATAGTAGATGGAACATACTGAAGGACTATATAAAAGAGTGAGAGGTCATTGGTGATAACTGACACAGAGCTGCCTCTCACTGTATGTTTGTTCAGCACCTAGCACAATGTGCTAGGTGCTGTACAAATGTATATGTAAAAGTGTAATAATATTAATGGATTTTCCCAGTGCCAGTTAATTACTGTGGAAAATTAATTTCATGATTTCTACTCTGTTAAAATCACTGACTGAATTGCTATAAAAATGTGAAAGTGTGGGAATTAGGAGGTATTGAGAGAAAAAATGTGATGCAATTAAACAAGTGTTATCAGCGGCACAGGTGAAAGTGCAATGGGACCCCACTTTACCTGTGATCTTGACTTGTGACACCTCTCCAGTTGGAGTAGGAATTATCTCATATATATTGGCAGAGGGCAGTGAGAAGCCAACTGCACAGAAATCATGCACTGCTACAAAAACTGAAATGATGCACATATTCAGAAAGAGGCCTTAGGTATAGTATTAGGACAATGGAATTACACAGATACTAGCTTGGAAATTTTATTTGACAACTAACCATAAAGTCTTACTGAAAATCTTAAGATCTTATTCCTATTACTTGCATAGTCTCTCTCTGCCCTTCCCTCATTCCCTTGTATTAGTTGTTACACTCACTTGCTGTGTTTTGTCTTAAAATGGACTGTAAACTTCTCAAAGCAAGGATCATGTAACATGTACAGGGCCTAGCTGGCACAAGGGAGCCCTGATCTTGATTTGTGCCTCTAAGCATTGCTGTAATACACATCAATAACAATTATGTTAAAACTAGGATAGCTTCACAAAAGAGCTACTGTAATTCAGCACTGGTCTTTGATATGGTCAGCATGTCATTATGGCACTTATTAAAAATTGGTTTTTGCAGCCTCACAATTCAGATACTCTTATCAAAGTCATCAAGTGAAATTCAGGCACCAGACTATAATCTGATATGCAGTTTCCTTCCTTCTGCAGCCAGTTGTCATCCTTAATCAGAATGGGGATGGAGGAGATAAAGAGCAGAACTTGATTATCATGTGAAGGTAAATACAGTTCTTGATTCAGTAATGTATTTACTTGAAATAAATAGGAAATGTAGATCTGATGCTAGCTAATTGCAAAAAAGTTTCCAAAAAGAAATCCAGATTGACAGTGTCAGGTTGACCTCTTTTCAGTAATAGCACAGATGAAAACTTAAATGTTGTTATTGAATAAAACCATTAAGCTGCAGTAAGCCAAGAGTCTCCAGCTATTATACCTAACTGGGTTACCCCAATTTTATAGGGACAGTCCCGATTTTTGGGTCTTTTTCTTATATAGGCTCCTATTACCCACCACCCCTCTGTCCCGATTTTTCACACATGCTGTCTGGTCACCCTACACCCAATGTACTAAAAAGTACACAGTACTAAATGAATTGATGATATAAAGGGGAAAATGTTGTATTTAGTGAAGCAGTTTTTATTTGTTGAATGAAATTTTCACTTGGGTTGGGGAACATATGGCATATGTAACACCCACGAACACATTAATTAGTTCTTGCAACTTGCTGCCATACGCAGTGTGTCCTGACTGATCAGCTCATGAACATTTAATCTGACACTGTTATGCTTCTGACTTGTGTGTCATTGGTTGAGTGTATTGTGACTCTTTGGTCTACTGGGGAATTTTGGGTTCTGAAGTAGACATTTCTCTGTTTTATATTTATTCAGATACTTGAAATTTATAATAGAGACGTTAGGTTTCCAGTTTGACTCAGGATGCTAATGTTGTTACCCCTGGGGCAGATATAACAATATCCTGGACAAAATTCATGGAATTAAGTTAAACCTTATTGAATTAAGTATTTTAGGAGTCCATTGTGCTAAAAAGGCAAACTTGCATGTACTATTGTGGTATTGCTCAGAATTTCTTCAGGAGGAAGACAGGATTAATGCAATCTCTGAGAAGCATTAGGAACTTGAAAGGAATTTTTGGGACACTACCTGTGATGTGCATTTCCTAGGAAACATTTGCAGGGAGGTGACTGCAAATGACCCACAGAGGATAACTTTTGATGCTTCTCCCTGAGCAGAAAGCCATTGTCAGACTGATGAGCTATTCATGCTCTCTTCAAAGCAAACTGGCAAAATGAGTGACTCACAGGAGGCATGAAGGCTCTTGTTCCGAGCAAAGGGTGTTATGAACTTGAAACCCTGTGTGGGGTTTGAAGGACTGCTCATCTGTCAAAGCCCATGCTGGTGTTGGGATAATTTCTGGTAAGCTTATTAGCCTGCATGTAGGTTCTTTTATTGTTTTCAATGTTTTATGTGCAATGCTTTATATCTTAAAATAAATAGGATTGCTTAGAAGGAACTATGTGGTAACTTATAACTGTTGGCAATTACTCTGTTATCAGTCTCTGAGGAGAAGGCAAAAGAAGCTTGCTTTGGCAGCCTGTCTTTTGCTGGGGATGCCACAGCATTGTCAGGGGATCATGCTGTCTGGAAATACCCTCGTCAGAAGGGAGAGAGCTGTGTGTCTCCACTCCAGATAGACAATGTCTGGTGAGGTGGAAGCCCAGAGCGGGTGCCCTTTCTGGGCCACAGAGGGGGAATACACGTGCAGTTGCCTTGAATGGTGATAATCCCAAGCACAACACACATTCAGAACATAACCAGAGAAGCATGAGGAGTAACAGCAGCTGTCCTAAGGATAAGTTGTCCAGAGGCCTTTATACTGCAGAGACAAGCACAAGGAGCTCTTTGAATTTAATGGAAGTGCTGCCCAAGTAAGCAATGTAGGCCGTCCAAAATAAGAAGCTGTATTTTGTGTTAGATTAATATGGGCATGTTATTTATGAAGTCAAGTGTGTTCTGTTGTCACTCCACCACAACATCTATCAGCAAAAACCTGGCATATGTAACAATCAATGTCAGTTATGGGGCACAGTGAAATAGAAAGATAAGGGATAAGTCGCTGTCCACTGCTCAATAGCCAACCAGGGAAAGATGCTGAATGACGCAATTCCCCTGAGAGGAACAGATCTCAGGGTACAGCTTGTAAACCAAGTATCTTGAAAATTCAGGTGCATACATCACTTCACAATGCTGCGATCCCTTAGCAGTCCCAAGAGTTTTCCTCCGTGGCTGGGGTAGACTTTGCTTTAAAAAACTCTTGGAAACACACACAGGACACAGAAATAAGAAACAAAATAACACTCATTAAAAACACAGCCACAGAGATGTGCAGAAAAATGTGTAATAGTATGAGATAGTGGCACTCAGAGGCCTCCGCCAGAATTGTGTGGTGTGTGCTGTACAAAGAGAATAACAGACAGCTGCGGCCTGGAAGACCAAGTGGGGAGTTTATTCTTCAATTTTTATGAGGAAACAACAGTGACAGGTCATTATAAAATAAGGGACAAACCAAGAGAGGCTAAGAGAAAAATCAGACAGAAAGAAAAGGAGTACTTGATCTCCTCCCAGGGTATGACTTTCCATGAAGCAGCTCCAAGACTATCCACCTTCAAGGAGAAAAACCAAAAAAGGCATTGAAAGCACAGTTCACAAAACAAATGCAAAGATGTACTAAGTAGCCAAAGTCACCACCTCAAGTACATAGGAATGCCTTTAGCCTTTCAAGGCATGCCAGTGGTCTGCTCCCTGCTGACCTGCACTGGAGGGCTCCTCATAAGAGAAAGAGGGAATAGAAAGCAGTTCCTGAATCAGAGAGGTTTGCACTTTCAGGTGTCCCTGGATTCCTCCCCATAGATCCTAGAAGAAATTAAGGAAACGAGAGAGAATGAAACCACTAGTGCAAACTGAAAAATGGGATCTAATATGGAACCATTCCCCATAGCTACACTCCCTTTGGCATGAGAATAGTCCCCAGGATTGAGTCACCACTGGGTCAAAGAGACATTGAAAACCTCAAAAAACAACAAAAAAGTGCCTTACCCCCTTAAGCCCCATCGCCCAGATGTGCATGTGCTCATCACAGAAGACGCCGGGTCTCTGGGCCTGGAGATGGAGGGATAATTCCTTGTCTTCCTCTGACATGGTTCCAACAACAACATGAGGGCATTGTGTCTCAGGACATATTTGTGGTTAAATGTGCTCAACAGAAGAAATTGCTTAAACGAAACATTGACTCGCCAGGGGAGTGAAGATGGGGACCTGGCCTAATTGTGAAAGGATGGAAAACCACAGATCCAAAACAGTTGCATAAGCTTTTGCTCTGGAGAGCTATGCTAGGTATTCAGGCGTAAGTGC
Organism: Dermatemys mawii; assembly: GCA_007922305.1. Taxonomy (NCBI): domain Eukaryota; kingdom Metazoa; phylum Chordata; order Testudines; family Dermatemydidae; genus Dermatemys; species Dermatemys mawii. Next base: position 3,520,713 of record ML677327.1, on the reverse strand, counting down.
CATAATGCACACATATTCCAATGTCTGGAGTGTTGAGTGAAGTAAGTGAGACTCTTTTTTTCTGTTTCTCACTAATTAGATGAAGGATCAGACACCACGTGCGGTATTCGTTATCATAGAGAGGGAAGTTGCGTGTTATGGATCATAGAGGTCATGGTGGAGAACAGTATGTTAAACAGGGCAACAGCACAAAGAAGTCACAGGCCACAATACCAAAATAAAAATAAAAATCCATTCTGTCAGGTATCTCACATCTTCAGAATGTAGCTCACATGACTGTGTACAGGACATACCCGTGGGCAATATGCTGGAAACCTGGTAGGTTCAATTACAACCGTTGGATACAAGAAGACCTAAGATCATTAGTATTATTAATATCCAACAGCAGTGGCTGGAGATGCCGACGTATACAATGGACCTGGGAAATACTGGGGAATGTAGCTCTGTGTCCTGGGTTCATGATTGGTTCAAATGTTTTATTGTGCTATCGGCGAGCACTTTGAACAGAGAGATGTCTCTTTTCTTCAACATGGTTACTACCTAGGAATCATGGAACACCTACCAGGAAGGGGAAATAAGAACCAGCTGAGGGGAAATCACTATTCACAGACATTCATTCTGCCTCATTTCCCTCTGGTTACATTCATCCTCTTGGGGAAAAGTACAGCAGCCGAAGAGGAACGGAGGGGAAAAGAAAGGGTTGCCAAAATACCACAGGAGGGCATGTGTAAGATGTCTGGGCCATGTACGGAGTGAGTATCGTGTCGACTATCCATACATTTGCCTTGTTTTTGCTGGTTTTGTTCAATAAAAACTCTTACAATTTCCATCTCTATCACAGTGGAAATGTTTGGAATTTCTCATGCAGATATTATTGTGGCCCACTTTGGACTCTGCAGGCCACTCAGTATTCTGAAACGACAAGCTAATATCTGATCCAGATCAGTTCTGGCATACTTTTTATTTACTTCCAATAAAATTCACTGCAAATTGACTGCATGGCTGATTCGTCTCTTTACCTTCCCCATAATCAAAATCCTATCTGTCATATATCCTGCCCTGTACTCTCTCTCTGCACCACCGGCTATTTTGGAAGGAATGACTCCTACTGTATCAGATTTCATTCAGGTGTCTTGATTTCTCTAGCAAACCTTGCAATAACTTCTACATTGTCACATTCTCAGGAGACTTTATATTAAATATCACACTGATGTGATAACAGTATCAAAGACCATTGCTAGTGCAGCTACTCCAGTCTTGGTTCCAAAGTGATGATTTATGATCCGTTATCTATGTATTAGGACAGTTCTACCATGTGCAGATTATATCCTCATTCCGAATGCTATGCCTCAAGGCTTTCTACTGATCTGTGAGCCACTTCTTTCAGTTACCTTTTAGGGAGGTTAATAAATACACAGTCTGCAATGAAGTATATGAGAACCCAGCTCCCACTATAAAAGGAGGTAGGTAGGTTGTCATGTTGGAGTTTTGAAGATGTTATACAACTATATCTGGGTGATGACTGTACTTGTCTCTCACTCGTCATAGAAAATCCTGCATTATTATGCATTCTCCAGTAACATGCCTAAAGCTGAAATATCACATATGCAACTCTGTGATGAATGCTCAGTCCTAGAACAGGAAACCCCAATGTAAGCTCATATAGTCACCCCTTCTCCTGGCTGACGGTTCTGATGCACACTATAGTATGTGATAACTTCTTGTTGCTAGCAAGCAGAGCTCTTGGCATGCCACATAGTCAGTCTGGAGTGGCAAAGTTATATCTCTGCATGCTCCATGTAAGGCTTCCCAAATTATACACAATATCCAAAGTTCTTGTCCAAGTCAAATTTTCACCACAGGCTGCACTTATGCTTTATCTCACTTCTCAGGTGTTTTAATATATTATTAAATGCTCATATGAAATCCAAACCTTATAGACATATATATCCTTCAGCACCCACATTTTTCTTATTTGTTTCTAAAATGATGATAACATTACACTTAGTTTTATGTGGTTTTCCTAATGTCATAAAGGTCAAATATGTTTGGGCCAGCTCCTTGGTTGGAAGACATTTTCTTCAATTCTTGAACATTATTTGTAGATATCCCTCCGTATGTTTTAAAATTCTTCATTACTTCTTTAAAGTATGATCCAAATGCACTGCTGAAATAGGCCAGTTTCCTTTGTTCTCTATTGCCAGAGACCAGATGCAAAATTCTGCCTTGACACACATCCGATGCAACCCCCATTGAAGACAGTGAGTTGTCAGGGCAGAATGTTCCCCTGTACTTTTATTTGCTTTTCTAAAAAGTCATTGTTCCTTCCTCATCACCAAATTGTGTGGATAAATCCAAAAATATCAACTGTGCTTACTGACAAAGCTTACCTCAAATACAAGATCAAGATTAGCCATTCATGTAAACTTCCCAAAGCACTCCATCTCCATGGGATATTGAATGACAACATACCCAATCAGTGAAAAAACACAAGCATGACCATTAGCTGAATATTCACCTTGAGGGTATGGCATCTAAAACCACCGAGAGCTGATTAAGAGCCAGGAACACATTTATGCATGTGTTTAACTAACAAACTGAATAGCTCCATTGACTTTGATAGAACTATTCACACATGTACGTTCTTAGCTGCTTTCCACAATTAAGACCCTCTATTTTTTTGCAGATTACATATGCACCATAATAATAGCAATAATAAATACATAAATAAATAATATAGTCAATGGAAGCCAAAGTGAAGTCCTTCCAATGCTGTTTGTGAATACGAAGCTACTTATACTATGGTTTCCTCTTTAACGGAATTGCTTTTCCTGAATCTAGTTAAAAAAAAGGAATGCATATAAAAGTTTACGTGACAGATATGGCAATTTCCTGCAATATCTTTGGGAGAGCTTATCAAATTAAGCTTAAATAGCTTTGGAATCCATTATATTATACATGAAAGGTGATGTGCTATTGTAGATTTGTATGTAATTCCTCTATGGGGGAGATCTGGCCAATGTAAACACTTGGAAGGACTATGAGTTTCAAAGGACTATTTGAAACAATGTGCTGGACAAGAATGAACTCTGTGACAAAGTTAAGGGCTTTTCCCAGGAAATCTCTAGGGGGAGGTGTGTGCAAAGGTATCACCTTCATTTATGCAAAAACTCAGCCTTTGGAAACTACACACTGAGGAGGGCACCTTTGTCTGCTGATACTTATTCCTTGTATCTAAAGATCAAAGGCTCATGCTATACAAAGGGGTAACTCTCAGATTCATGGGGGTGATTGTTCTGAGCCAGCAGCTGTTATGAACTTTTAACCACAGGAAAACCCTTGGTGGAATTCAAAAGATGGATCACTTGCCAGAGCCCCTGTTGGAGTTGAGGGGTGATCTCTGGTAAACCTATTAGCATGTGTGTAAAGTCTTTTATTGGGTTTTAATACATTTTCTCTGTGATGCTCTCACATGAATTTACATGCTTAGTATATTCACTAAATTAATCTGACACTCCATATGTTTCTGTGTATTTGTGCTATCATGAAATGACTGTCTTTGGGCCCAAATCTACAACCTATATTCAAGTGAGTAAATCTTACTTACACGAATAGATACCTGGAGGTAACTAGGACTTGTATGAGTAAGGAGTATTTTCATAAGGTTTGTAATATGAATGGACCCTTTTCAGATTTTTTTTAAAATTTAATTTAATTTAATCATTTTAGGAAACTAGGAAGAAAAATGGCCTTTATACCTGTGGATATGTGTTTAATTTCAGCATTTATTAAAATATAGAATATCATCAGCAAAAGGTGTATTTAATATGAATAGCATTAATCGAGGGGAAAATTTATGTTTCCTAAGTGGTTATGACTCATATCTTCCAAATATAGCAAATATACAGCATACCTCAGTAAAAGAGAATATTAAGCATTCTTTCCATAGGAGTTCATATAGCCAACCTGTGATCTAGAAGCTGATTTAAAAGACCTCAGGCCCCATCTTGTAAAACACAGGGTACCCGATTCTTTTCTCATTTACACTGATTCAAAACAGGAGTAACCCACTGAAATCAATGGAGTTACTGCAGTATTAAAACTGGGTGTGAGAGAAAAATCAGGTCCTGTAGGTGTCCAAGAAATCTTGTACCTACCAGAAGCTTTATGCAGTTTTTTAAAGAAATACTGCAATTTTACAAACACACACACCTCCTTCAGCCCCCCTTAAAATACACCTATGATCTCAGTTGCCAAATAATACATTTTAAAAAACCCAAGCAAATTCAATTTTGTGTTTTCTAAGATCTGGATTCCTTTTTCTTGCAACAGCAGGCCAGGCTCAGTTAGAGTGTGAAGGAGCCCACTCTGCAGCCTACCTAGGATAAAGGGGTACTGCTCCAGCCAGGCAAAGCATTTGGAGCCTGATCTCTTTGACTGCAACAGCTTCCAAGGCAGGCCAATGGGGGCAGTGGGATTTGCAATGCAGCCAGTAGACTGCACACTGTACCACTCCTTCCTGCCATATGTGTGAGGTGGTTTGGATCGGCTCCCAGACCTCAGAAGATCACAGAGAGGATTTTGAGGGGAAGCCACAGCAGCTATGTAGCAGCCTGTCATAAGCATAAAGTAGCCTAGAATTCCTGCTTACCTGTAAGGAGTTAAGAAGCTAAAAGAAACCTGGTTGGCACCTCACCAAAAGAACCAATGGGGACCGAAGATGCTTTCAAATCTGGGGGAGAGAAGCTTTTGTCTGTCTCTCGTTCACTCTGGGACTTTCAAATGAATGAAACAGCTTTTCTTCTCTCCACCTAATTCTATATTCGCTAACCAGAAATCAGTAAGTAATTTAGCCAGGCAAGGCATATTAGTAGTATTTGTTTCTCACTTGTGAATTTCTCAGGTTTTTAGGGAAATATCCCTTTGTTTTCTCTGTACCTTAGAAACTCAGCAGAGGGGAATTCCTCTGTGGTGTGGGTTTTAGTTTGATTCTTTATGTGACTGTAAAGCATTTTTCCACTGATTCCTATAAAGCTATTTTGTCTCTCTCTTTTTCCTTTAATTAAAATTCTTCTTTTCAAAATCTGACTGCTTTGTTTTCCATTGCGTCGATCCAGGGCTTTTGGTGGGCCTGCCCCTAGTTCTTGGGGTGCACTTGATGGTGGCAGCATACTGTTCCTCCAGATACAGAAGAAGCTTGTACCCAGGGAAGTTTTAACCTAAGCTGATAAAATAAGCTTGTTTTTTTTTTTCCCATGAGGATCCTCACATCTGTACCGTAGAGTTCAGAGTGGGGAGGCAACCCTGACACAGCCCCTTGAAACTGCCACCTGAAGCAGCCAGCCAGGACCCATTAAAGACTCCAGGAAAAGGAAGAAGAAGGGTGGAGGAGACTTGAGGAACTCTATCCCTGAAGATTTCTGATGGCAAGTGCCTACAGCTGCAGTGTGGAAGGGCCTACATAGGTCAGGAAGGGTCCTGTATTGGGGTGGGGAGGGAGTGAAATCTGAAATCTCAGATCTCATGAGGAGTTGTTTTCATTAGAGGTTTTGCTTTTTTGGTGCAGTAACGGATTCACATTAGCATGGTCTGAGTTTTGATCTAAACATCACTATCTCAGTCCTTCTGCATTTCACAGCATTTTCTTGCAGCTCCTAGTTCTACTTCCAGTCCTGTAGGGACATTATTTTATTATGCTTAAAATGAGGGCGGTTTAGTTCCTTTCACAAACATTGTATAGATCCTCTGTTTTCTCCTTCAGCCTTTATAATGTAAATAATTTACAATAAACAACATCAAGTTAGTGCATGACAGAGTAAATTGCAATGTAAATCTGTAATGAGGGCAGTATTTTGTAACAAAAGAGTCTGTTGAGTTATAGAAGCAGAGCTGGGTGAATACTGCAAAAAGTAATTGCAAACATTAATTCAAACCAAAAGTAGGAATTTTGGAGACAGTATTTGCAACTCCTTTTATTTGCTTTCCGCAAATACTCATAATCAGCCACTTTTGTTTGCAAAAATATCTGCATAATGGGTCACACACAGTTACACTCTTGGAAACATTTCTTGGGTCATCTTAAAAGCCAAGGTCTTTGTGAGGATGGGAGTCATACAATCAGAGCAGAAACAGCTGACTATACTTAACTTGAACAGTAGATTATAAACAGCAAATACTCGATGTACATTAGCAAGTAGTTTGCAAGCAACCATTTGCTGAAGAGCTGGGAATAATGAACAATTTTTTAAATAATGAACATAGACTGTTCAACAGAAAAAGGGGATTATTTGTCAAATATGTTGTTAATAGTTCATCCTGTTCTACATAAGAATGCAAGTGTCCCACACAAATAAACAAACAAACAAATAAATAAAATAACGAAGTGTTCTTGTGAACTAACAAGAATCAATTATCCAGATTTACTACATTTCCTTGATTTGAGTTCTTTTTATGACTGGTGTTTAAAAGGACAGGAAAAACTTTAAAAAATCATGTTTCATATATTAAATTTGAACACATTTTGAAAAAAACACTTATTTTCACTATAATATTTGGGTCTGATCCAAAGCCTATTGAAGAGACTCCCATTGACTTCAGTGGGCTTTAGATCAGATCTTGTGTGTCCATTTGGCATTTCTCTCAGCTGGGAAAATGAGAATCAGTGAAATCAGCTTCTCAATGCTGCAGTGCTTAGGCTGCAAATGTTGCAGACCCCTGTTTATTGGGGCAGCTTCTGAGCAACTAGGGTGACCAGATGTCTCGATTTTATAGGGACAGTCCCGATATTTGAGGTTTATCTGATATAGGTGCCAATTACCTCCCCACCCCCGTCTCGATTTTTCACACTTGCTATTCAGTCACCCTATCTGCAATTGTTGTCCTTGAGTACTTGCATTTTGGGTCCTTTTTCCATATGTGGCCTCCTGACAGCATGAAAGTACCTTCTGTCCACAGTTGGAATTCTACCACAGGAAATGGCTATTCCAGGGGAATACTAACTTACTCCTAGCATGGAGCAAATTCATAATTCAAAATGCCATTATGATTGTTTCTAGGTTTGAGCGATAAACATAGCATTAATCTCCGCAGACAAGAGTAATTTTCCCCCCAACTTTCATTAAAGACAGAGTCTGCATTTACCTGAAGTCACTATTTGGCTGCTACTAAGGAATCATTTTGTGATTTTTTAGGGGGCAGGGGCAGTGTAAAAATCAATCAACATCCTAACTCCTCTTCTCCTCAGCCTCTATGGTCAAAGAAAAGCATCCACTTACCAGTCTCAGGAGAAGTTGTCTTTACAGAAAGAAGTTTGACACCTTCTTTATCTGTTGGGGCTCTGTTTTAGTTGGGAGACATTTAAACAGAGAGTTAGCATCAGACTTCTGCATATTTGTCAATGCAGAAAGTACTAAGGGTATGATCCTGTAACAGGATCCATCCTGGTGGAATCTGTCATGCTGGGAATCCTCACTGACCTCAGTAGGGCTTTGCATAGGTACAAAGGTCTTCTTGCATCACTCTGATTGTAGGGCCTAAACCAACATTTCTCAAAGTGAATGTGCACATCCACTTTGAGAAATGTTGGTTTAGGCCCTAATGGGAGAAACTGCTGTGGGATAAAAGATGGGAAGCTTCCTTTTCTGCTCCTGCAATGTTTCTAATACATCTGACCACAGAAGCAGCTCCGGCCTATAGAGTTTCAAGAAGGAGCTCGCCAGCCAAAGCTGTGTGTTTCTTCACTGAAAACACAGTTCAGCTTCATGGATACATGTCTTGGCCCCACTGAGTCAGCAATGGACCCTACAGCCATCCCGAGAAGTATGTAGCCTGATCGATCTGTCTCAGTTTTACTCTGTGACAACACATGTACAGCTCACTGCGCCAATGCAGTCGAATTGAATTGAAGTGAACCAGTGAGTTAGGGAATGGGGAGGAGAGCAAAAGGAAAAAAAGAAAGAAAAAAGAAAAAACAATAAAAGAGAAACAAGAGGAAGAAAGGGAGATGGGAAAGAAAAGGAGAGAAAGAGGAAATGGACAGAAAAAAGCAAAGAGGCACAACCGTACCCTGAAATATGTACTCTCAAATGGTGATTCGTCCTTTTGGGTATTTTTGTGGGTGTTAACAGTTTGTTATATTTCAGTGGAGAAAATTAAGAACACGCAGAAATTGTTACCTTCATAAGAGCCATGTGACTAGGCTTAAAGTAACGCAGAGGCATAGTTTAACTTACTGTTCAGTTCCATTCTCTTGTGTCTCTGGAAGAAGAAACAAGCTGATGTTATTCTGATTGCCCACATGTGGGCTAACAGGCTCATACACAGCCATGGCTAGCATAAACCGATTTTGTAGCTCTGCATCAAATATTAATAAAACAATAAACAAACAGGAATGATAACTTGCACTTATCATGCAGGGTCAACATGATTTATAAAGGTGGACAAGTACAAGTATCATCATTTTTACCGAAACTCAGGAACAAGGATTAAATGATTCTGAAGAGGTCCTTACTCCAAGACCACAAAGCTAAAGGGAACTGCTGTATGGTTTTCCCTGTACAGACTGTCCAAGTTACAGTCACTGCCTGGCATAGAATAATCCCAGTTTTCACGGGTTTGTTCCAGATCTTGCAAGCCTAATTTTGCAGCCATGCCATGTTTGGAACTCCCACACAACAAGGACACTTAGAGGCCTGAAATTTTTGTTTGAGGCTTCTCATGCATCAGTGTTTTCACATTGATCCCAATTTTGTGGCATTGGATCAATACAGAAGATCAGAGTACAATGTAATGGTGTGATTTGAGAGACAAACGTTTTCCCTTCCTTTACATATCTGTAAACACTCCGAAGTTCCCATGTTGCAGTCTCTAGCCTTCAAGACAAGAAGTGGACACACCCAAATAATGAATTATGCATGATATGTATTCCACATTCTTTATCCTTGTCCTGTGAATGGGGGCCTAGATTAGATATATTTGTACAGCACCAGTTTTAAGAGTGTGGCTGTTTAGGTAGTGAGCTAGAGTTAGGCAAATTGTTCAAAAGATATCCACAAATATTCATTACAATTTTAAAATGATTTGATTGAGTTTGTATTTGCAGGGGGAAAGCCAGAGAAATTCTCTCCACCTAAAATCTTCAGTCCTTGGCAATGAAGATTCAATAATTTTCCAGGCAAGGAATCATTTCCCTTCTGTGTTTTTTGCGGTTTGCATTGTCATTTGCAAAATTTATTACCACATGCTATTTACCTTGGCCTGTAGCTTCAAGACCTTGTTATGACTTCATATTTCCTGCCCCCAGGAATTTCACAGCTAAATCCCTGTACAGAGCTCCCAGCTCTTGCCAGCTTGAAAGCAGAGAGACCGCATTATGGATTCAAATTTGTGTCTCCTACTTAGTAACGCATTGCGTTTGCCTCTAACTCGCTAAGCTCACTCCCCAATATATTTGGCAAAATTAATGTAGTAATGTTATTTCCTCCTGTGAGCCTCAATATTTTATGGGAAATACCAGAAAAGGTGGCAGACTGCTCTGTCCAAATCACTGCCTATTGATGAAAATACTGTTTTCCCTGGGATTTTATGTGGACAAGGAAAAAATATAAACATGGGGTCTCTCCAAAAAAAGGAAAAATTGATTTTTTTCCTTGTGTTTTGAACAGAGCTAAAATGAACACAGCTGATTTTACCAACAAATGCAACTTATTTTGCCCATGGCTTTTCCAAGCAATTTCTCTCTGCACAGTAGAGACATTGACAATGTCAGCACAGCTGCTTGTTAGGTAATTGCTAAAGAAGGGGGAGCATTAAACATATTGGATTTGTGTGTTCTACAACAGGTGTTGTTTCCTTTCCTACATATACCCCATGGTGATTTTAATAAAGAAGTGTTAATTCCTTTTTTGACTAAATATTTTAAAATCAGCACAGTTCTCTATCCAAATACAATAACATTTGTATGATAGGTCAGATTGTAATATAAACATTTGAAGTGCTCCTTTAACAATATATCAAAGACTTTCTGGCTGTGGGAAAAATGTTGAACAAATACCTTGGGTTGTCCTCCGGTACATTCTGTACAAAGCCACCAGAATGAATACAGAAAGGGTTATTACTATCAAGGCAATCACAACTGGCAAAATAATACCTGCAAAAAGTGGAGAAAATTATTTTACCAACCATATTCCTTTAACTTTAAACATATATAAATATCAAACAAATTAATCTCTTCTCTTAGCTCCTCCTCCATCAGTACAGCTGAAACTACTGATTTGTCTTGAATCTTGTTACATTGGTTACTCCTCATGCAGTCACTAGGTGTCAGGCTTGCAGCCTTTTTGAAAACCAGGCGTTTAGGCAACAAAGGAAGATTTAGTGGCTTCCTACTGCATCCCTTATCATTCTGGAGTCTCTGTCTTAAATATCAGACTCCTAACCATACAGAGTGTAGTCACATGCACATGTCTTTAGGCCATTAAGGTTATAATTTCTCTTCACATGGGAATTCTCTAATCATGATAAAAATACAAAATGTTCACCTTGAGAGTTTAAGAGCCCCAGTATAAATTTTTAGCACTCATGTTCCAGGAACAATTTTTTAAAAAAGAATCATGTACTGCAAAACAAGGCAGATTTGAATTCAGTGGCTAAACTGATTATTTCTCTTTTAATACGGTAATCACAAAAAGGCATGTAGGAGTTACACAGTTTTGTAACGTTCTGCACAATACCTCTGACCAGAGATACAAAAAGAAAGATTTCTTTTAAAAACGAGGCAGTTTGTCTCCTTTTATTATTTCCCACCATCTGTTGTCTCCTGACAGGTGTTTCCCGGCCAAGCAGTAAGAACGTGTAAAAGGAAAGATTTATGTAATAGAGACACTTTCTGGAACATGTACGTGGCAGGCCCAGTTTCTCTCTGATTATCATTTTTCATGGCTCCATCCTTCAGGTACAAGTTTAACAGGTTAGCCTGGTGGCCTAAGGGACGGTTCTCTGCCCTGCAACATGGGAGAGTCCCAGTCATACCCAAGCACTCCCCAAGCTGATAGAGCATTGCATCAATTCAACAGCAACCTTCTCTCACTGTTTAAACAGTGGCAGTGTCTGGATTCTGGGGAGCCTGGGTTTAGTTCCCAGACCACAGCCAGCTCTCTCCAGGACAAGAGTGATGAACAAGCAATAGATTCAGACTCTGGGGAAGAGCAGGGGTGGGGGATACTTTGCATTATTCAATACTGACTTTCTGACAAGCAAAGCACTAACAGGGAAACTATTTGGATCCAAAGGAAGAGCTGATCTAGATAAAAAAAAGATGGTAGCCACTTAGAAGGGCTTCCATGGTAGTGGGATAAACTGGGGAAGTAGTATCTTCATGGCTCCTCCAAGGATGGAGTTGATCCTTTCCAAAAAGTTTCTTGAGGTGATTTAAAATACAGTTATATCTGCACTGGAGCCAAAGGTGAAAGTAAGACGGTACGCTCCAGTACGGCATACCGGCAAGAGCTGGTGTGCTGTACTAGGGCAGCCTGGCTTCCCCAAATGGTGCCTCAGACCCTTTAAATAGCTGCTGGAGCCCCACTGCCGGAGCCCTTGGGCAGCAGCTGCAGGGCTCCGACAGCTATTTAAAGGGCTGGGATGGTAGAATCAGGGGAGCCCTGGGACCTTTAAATAGCCCCCAGAGCCTTGGGGTAGCAGCAGAGCTCCAGAGGCTATTTAAAGGGCCTGAGGCCTCCTGCCTCTACCGCCCCGGGCCCTTTAAATAGTCGCCGGAGTCTGCCAGAGCCTTGGGGTAGCAGCGGTGGGCTATTTAAAGGGTCCAGGCCTCCCACTGCCTCTACAGCCTTGGGCCCTTTAAATAGCCACTGGAACCCAGCTGCCGCTACCCCAGGGCTCCGGCAGCTATTTAAAGGGCCAAGTGGTAGAGGCAGGGGAGCCCTGGGCCTTTTAAATAGCAGCTGGAGCCCTGCAGCCAGAGCCCTGGGGTAGCGGCGGCAGGGCTGGGGCAACAATTTAAAGGGCCTGGGGCAGTAGTGGCAGCCAAGCCCTGGGCCTTTTAAATAGCTGCCGGAGCCCCACTGCTGCTACCCCTGGGCTCTGGAAGCAGGGCTCCGGGGATGGGGCTCCAGCCACCGCTACTGCCCCGGGACCTTTAAACTGCTGCCCGAGCCCCCGGCTGCTGCTGCTATGCTGGCGGGGGTGGGAGTGAGCAGAAAGAAAATGGGGGGGCACTTACCGTTACAGTTGGGCCAGGGCTGGCTCTGCCCCCCCCGATCCTCGCCCCTTTCACCTGAGGCCCTGCCCCTTCAAGGGGCCAGAGCTAGCCCCAGATCAGCCCCGTAATGATAAGTCCCTGGACTTTCTTTCACCCCTGACTGGAACTAAGTTTAGATCTGGAGAAAACTGAATTTGTATATAGCTGAGCAAATATTCAAAAGGGTATTTGAAAGCCGACCTGTAATAACACTTCCCCACAAGATGCACATGTGTTTTATTGTATACAAGAAAGGGAGTAGCACCCTCATACCAACTGCTTGAAAAAGTTTGGAGAATACAGCCTAGGGCTGCACACATGTACCCTATCCCTTGACTGGCTCTCTCAGTGCTAAATGAAAGGTTTGTGAAAGGTGAGCAATTTAGTCATGCGTTTCTCCAGGTCATCACTCAGTGGGGCGACTGAAATGAGGTTTTTCACTCATGTCCCATTGCCCTCAGTCCCTGGGAATTATTGCACTGCTCTGAGTTGAGAGTAGTGTTAACTCATTGCTCGTTAAGCCTTGCTACTTGGTCAGTAAAGCCTTATAACAGAGACAGTTCAATCAGTTTTGCAACGGGGTCCATGATCCCAGAAGGACTGAGATAAGACTTCGTTTCATTGCTGTTCACTCACATAAAACCAAACAATTTCTACCAGCAAATTCTAAAGATGGAAAATGAAGAAACATATGTACTCACTGGAATACTGGCCACTTTCCGCTTGTACGTAATTGCTCTCAGGACTGCCATAACCTGTTGGCAAAGAAATTAATTATCTCTCAGATTAATTTATACCTTGTTTTGTAATAGCACCCCCTCTTTAATTTTATCCAACTTGTCCTGGAATAGGAGCACAGCTCCTTTCCTTCCTCCTCACCACTGACATATGTGTTCTAAAGAACCGAGGAGATATTCTTTGGGCTGACAAATTGATGTAGTAACCTGGGCTCTGCAATGGGAAAGAGTCTAGCTGAGGGGAATCTGCAGTGGGGTAGGAGAAAATACTCATCAGGAATGTGCACTGTGTCCTTTGGATGTAGCATAGTGTCCAGGCCTGGGACCATCTGTGTGCACTCTCTCTCTCTCTCACACACACACACACTGAGTGTGCACTGCATATGTTTTCAATGTAAGGAAGTTCCAGTCCTGTTCAGTGTTACAGTACAGATATTTCCCGCCATGCAAAAAAATGAATGAACTTGTGGGTGAAGACTAGACGCGCATCGAAAAGGACAACGACGATAAGTCTGACTAAAAGAATCCACAGGCAGAAACCAATAATAAACAAAAGAACGCAACAGGCTGAGGCTTCAGAACTTTAACCACTTTCTGAGAGTCAAGTGTTTTCGTGGGAGATGAATGCTCTCTCTGCTGTGCTTATAGACAGAGATGGTTGGTTAGTTTAATCAGCACTAGGAGTTCTCTGGGGATTTTCCAGGATCTGTTTTCTAAACACTGTTTTATACCTTTAGGGACTAATCTGAATCTGAGTCAGGTATCAATTACCCAAGTAGTTTATTACCTCACTACTGAAAGGTTAAAGAAAAACAAAATCACTGAATGTGAAAGAAAAAGCAAAGACCTGTGCTTCCGTGCTTACATTTCACTGCACACATGACTACATTTTTTTAAAAAGGATGTCTGAGTCACACAAAACGTGGTATTGTGCACCTAGAACTGCATGTGCAATTACTGTTACTGAGCATACAAACTGGGCAAATGGCTGGTATAAACAAAGTGTTAGGTGCCTAACAACAGTGAGGTGTAGCATTTACATAGGATTTACATACAGATACAATATAAGAAATAGTTCTCCCATAATGGAGTAAAAAAAGAGAAAGGTGGATTCAATAGCGCTAAGAGCACATAGAATCATAGTGCTGAAGGCCAGAAAGGACCAGTAGATTGACTCCTCTGACCTCCTGTATCACAAGCCACCAACATCACCCTCACACTAAACCCAACAACCAAAAGCAGACCAAGTATTACACAGCCCACAGGAGACTAAGCAGAGTATATTGTAGTATTATGTGCAGTACATAGCATAATTACTTCTGTAGTTATGTTATCGTAGCCCCTACAGGCCCCATTCAAGATGGAGTACCGTTGTAGTACAGACTGTGCGCATGCGTGTGTGCACGCACGCACACACACACACACAGAGTAACAGACAGTCCCCATCTCAAAGTGCTTATAGTCTAAATAGAGTGAGAAAAAAGAAAATCTCATTTTACAGATGGAAACTGAGGCACACGCAAAGATTAAGTGACTTTCCCAAAGTTGGAGGAAATCTGTGGCAGAGCCAGAAACTGAACTTAAAGCTCCTAAGGCCCAGTCCAGTGCCTTAAACTCTAGACTATCATGTTCTTATATTGGCACTGTAAATACATAGAGATAGCATAGAATTGTAGTAATAAACTGAATGTCAGACCCAGCTAAGCCTTAGCACATGGGCTGCCCTCTGCTGTACTAATTTCAAAGTCAAGGCTAGTCCTGAGGGAAGCTTCAGTTTTTAATCTATTCTTCTTCAGTTGCCCATAACCCTGTGTTTATAACATACCCATCTGCTCAACTACAAAATAGTTCCTTGCCTACAACTGAAGAGGAGGAGAAGGAGCAGGATTGCTTCTCTACAGGCCTGCTGGATATTATAGATATTAATGGGAACATTTATCATGCAACATATCTGGTTGGCAGCAGCTAGACTGGGAGTGGTGAGATCTGGAGTCTATTCACAGCTCTGCTATGACTGGTTGTGTGACCCTGGGAAAGTCACTTAATCTCTCTGTTTCCCTTCCTATCCTATTTCTGCCTTGTCTAGGATTTTAAGATCTTTTGTGGCAGGGATTATTGTTTACTATGTATTGGCATAGTACTTAGCACAATGAGGCCCTGATCTTGGTTAGCACCTATAAGTGCTATAATATAATATAATATAATATAATATAATATAATATAATATAATCATTGTCAAAGACCATTGTCTTGCAAAGTACAAGTTATTTCTTTCGCGGTGTCTGTCTCCTGGGGAATGAGAATGCAAGAATGGAATTCATAAGCCATCATAAAGAACCTAAGATAATTCTAATAACTTTCATAATTCAGTGCTATCTCTTCAGATTTCTCAGAGGAATATTATCAAAACATTCATTACATTACCTGTACTTGCTATAGCAAGAATTAGGCAAGTAAACAGAAAGCACACATTCAGTTGACCATGAATACTGTTTAAATCCAGTAACAGAAACAAACTAAACAGAAAGGCTTGTCACAGTAAACATGGTCCTCAGAACTCGGCATGCGTGTTCTTAGGTGAGAAGCTAAGGATTTTAATTCTTTCTTTTGTTTTTTTTCTAGCTCACTTCATTAAATTATGCATAGAAACACCCACTTATGTGACTGACTGAATGACTGAAGAATAAACCATTTACAGTAGGATAAATCTTATGGCATTTTATGGATTTGAGACTGTCAATGAGAACTGCAACAGTTAAAAGAATCTCTATTAAGAGGATAAAATGGGTAAAGGAATACAAACTTGTACTCAATTATCAGTTTTGTTAGTTAAAATTCTCCCCCACGCCAGGCCCAACCACCTATACTCCCTATCCTGAATGTGAATTTGGAAGATGATTAACAAACAGAAAATGATTTATGCAAGCCTTGGAGTATGGAAAGAAGGTTAGTCCTTCTGGTTGCAGGAGGGGAAGTGCTAGAAAGAGCTGGAAGAGACAAAAGAACACACTACAGAAGAGCCTGCTCTCTGATATCTCCAAAGAGCATTAGAAAGGACAATACCAGCTGAGCGACTGGCATAGAAAACCATTGTCCCTGAGATTGCCAGTACTTCCCAATTAAAAGAAAAGTGATACAAAATTTAACAGTGACTATAATAAGCATGTTAGTATATCTTGGCAAATATTTTATTTTTATATCAATTTTCCAGTGCACCCTAATTTCTCTTTAGTCCTTTTAGATAGCTTTAATTTTGCGCCAGTACCCTGTATGTTTTCAGTATCTCTTGCTTACGTTCGGTTGAATTATCAGGAGAAACTACTTCTTACAGCAAAAAATATGTCTCCTGTCCATTTCAGTGCTATACTTCAAATTTGAACATTTATACCTGCTTACTGTATTTTTCACTCCATGCTTCTGATGAAGTGGGTTGCAGCATTAGGGTCCACATCACAATGCTTCACTGCAGTAACAGTAAGCTTATGCACAAATAAGTCTCTAAGGTGCCACAAGGACTCGTGTTTACTGATACAAACTTACACGGCTGCGCTTTTGAAACCTCTCTGTCCCTGGAGCTTCCTTTATGTGTATGTTTCCTTTTCCCCCCACCCTGCATTCAATTCCCTTTAATGAATGCGTAAGAACTAGGTCTTTGTCTCACTCTTACTTGGTGTTAATGGTGATTTCCAGTATGGGGCTATAAAAAAAACAAAAAGAACACCATGGTTAGCAGTTGCTTTAAGATTAGCAGCACTGTACTGTACAAATACTTGGAGAAAACTGCTTGCATGCCTTAGAAACTATTAAACCCCCAAAGCTGGTGTTGCTTTAAAGAATTCAAACCTTTGTTTGTTTGAAATAGTTTTGCATTTAAAAATTCTTCGTTATATGATGAAGGAACAGACTTTAAATTTAATGCCTGTCCCAGCTGCTGTGAACATTTTTCACTAAGGAGGGTAAAGTTTTTTTGCATAATGGTTAGAAAGCTACAACTGGAAATATACTAAATCAATAGGACTTATCCAGGAGGAGCTAGATAGCTACTTATTCAGTGAATGGCATGGGAGTGAGCTACAAAGTAATTGGGGTAGGCTCTCCGGATATGGCATTGCTATTTTTGCAGCATCAGGGTCCACATCACAATGCTTCACTGCAGTAACACAAAGCCGTGCTGAGATGTACTTGGTGACTCTCTTCAACTCTGTTCAACATGATAGCTTCTCTCTTCTTTCCAGGCTCAACAAACGTAGCTCTGGTCAGACCAATGGACTCTACACAGAGTGTGTGTGGGGCCCGGAAGATACATGGAGGTAGTTATGATTTCCCTACGGTCGAAATTCACCCTGCGCAGAGAGCCACCACCAGGCTTGTTTTGAGGATTTAAGTAGTACATTGGCTTTGAGTTCGGCCCTAGTACAGGGTGTGAATTTCAACCTCTTGTTTTAGGAGAGTTTAGATCCCTAGCACAAAGGTGTTCAGAATAAATGGAGGTTACTTATCGTAGAATTACCCTGTTACATATACACTGTCTTTCAGGTTAAGTCTGTATTGCGACAGAACACACTGGAGTGGTAGCAAAAAATAAAAGCATGTACATTTGAAAAAGAACAGTAGCTAAATAGAAAACAAATCGCTCCTACCTACACCTTTTGTCCCCACTTCTTCCTCTGTGTTTCTGCTACCTACAATCTATGCAGTGAAACTTTTAGAAACAGCAGTACTTGCCCATCCTGGGCCCAACAACTCTGCTTTCTAGCCTTGTTATGAGCAAACAGAGATCTCTCCTGCATGGTATGGAGCTGTTGGGAGCTTTCAGTCTGCTCTGTTCCTCAGAAAATTTAAGCCCTCAGACTTGTTTTTAGAAGATAACATTAGGCACTGTTTACAATGTAGGTTTTTTAAAAAAGAAAACACAGTTCTAGTTGCTTATTAATCTTAGCCTAAGAGTAATAAGATTTAATCATTATGTTCTCAGTGATGTAAGAGCTCCTGTCCACCTCTGACCATCTCATGGGATCATATTGCTATAACCCTTGTTCTGCCTTGACCCATCCCCTCCATAACTACCAACTGACTCCTAGCTGGTGTGACAATAACAGATCTACTTTTATGGGACTGTGCAGGGGTGAAAGTGACCTTGCACAGCATCAGCAGGATTAGAGAAGTGTAAAGCCACTAGTGCTACGTGCCGCTTGGATGTAGCAAAGGGCCTGTTTGCTGCGACTAATATATTCCTAAAAAGTGCTGAGACTACAACTTGAGTGAGGGCCTTACAGTAGATAGCTGGCATTTAACTAACCCCTTAAGTGTCTTCCTAAACCAAACTGAAGTGTCTCATTGCGACAGGTAAAGAGTTACTCCAGCCCCTCAAGTGTCACAAACCCTTTTAAAAATGAATATTCATCAATTATCTCAGTGATTCTGGCTATTAGTCTGCAGAGCAGCAGGAGTAACGTGCATCGTTAATGAAGAAGAAATGGACTTACAATGCATCA
This sequence comes from Dermatemys mawii, assembly GCA_007922305.1. Classification (NCBI taxonomy): domain Eukaryota; kingdom Metazoa; phylum Chordata; order Testudines; family Dermatemydidae; genus Dermatemys; species Dermatemys mawii. The sequence continues at coordinate 3,502,228 of ML677327.1, read as the reverse complement.
TGCATAATGCTTACTAACCTATTACTGTCAGATGCAACATTTACTTCAGTTATTGTGCGGTACAGTAATTCCTATTCTTGTTAGACACTGCTGTGCCATGTCTAGACTATAACATCTCTGGAAATTAAGAAGGCTAATGAATATTTCAGATTTGGAGCCACTGATTATCATCACACCCAACAGTGGTCTTTATGGCATAGTGTTAAACCCTCTCACATGTGCATTGTGCAAGTCAATGGGAGGTGGGCACCAAACTCCTTTTTCATACTTTCCCGTTTTATATATTGGCAGTGGAATGCTGACTCTGTAGTGTGACACAGCCTTCTGCAAACCAGGGGCTAGCTGTTTGTGACTGTTTCTATCTGGTGTACACCCCATTGTCACCATTCTTGTCTTGGTGGTTTCCAGACTGGCTTACTGAAAGAGGGCTACCTTTAATGACTATTCAGAAGCTACAGCTGGAGCAGGATATGAGGCTTGATAAATTAATGGTGTGAAAAACAACAACCAGCTCTTCTCCAAAGCTTTTATAAGCTTCCAGTTTGCACGTGGGTGCAATTCAAGGTGTTAATTTTGATGGTAAAAGGCCAACATGAGTTGGGCCCAGCTTTCTTAGAATCTGCCTGTTTCCTTGTATGCTACCCTGGCAGCTGAGAGGAGCTAGGATATTTTTGCTATCAGCCTCTAACTAGGATTGTCTGGAGTCCAAAGGCAGGGCTCTAGTGAGCTCCCAGTTCTGGAATACTCTTTCTCTAATTGTCTGACAGAACCAGCCAATATTGTGTTTAGTGAATGGCCCGTCTATTTTCTTAGGGCTCTTTTCTTGCAGGGTGAGAGTGGGGACTGCAGTTCTCGGATCTTACCCTGGGGAATCTGTAGACTACAACTCTGCAAGAGAGACTGGCGCATACTCTGCACTCCAGCTCTCTGGAGGGTGAAGCAGCCCACATACTGCTTGAGGGAAAGCTGCCATAATTCAGAGCAGTTTTTCGGTGTAATTTCCTAGGTTTTTAAAAAAGAAAACTGAAAAAAAGAAATCCCATCGTGTGGGCTGATACTGACACCCACAGGGTTCAGCAGAGGGTTGGAACCGTGAGATCCATCACAAAGACCACTGCTGCAATTTTCTCCTCCATGCCACCTGGGCACCAGGCGCTATCTATTTAGCTTCACACAGAGATTGTTAATGGGTGACTTGATTACAGTCTGTAAGTATCTACATGGGAAACAACTATTTAACAATGGGCTCCTCAGTCTACTGAAAAAAAGTATAAAATGATCTAAGGCCTGGGAGTTGAAGCTAGACAAATTCAGTTTGGAAGTAAGATGATTTTTTTTTTAAATGAACAACTTGTCAAGGATCACAGTGGATTCTCCTTCATTGGCCATTTTTAAATCAAGATCAGATGCTTTTCTAAAAGACACACACTAGGAATTATTTTGGGAGCAGTTTAGGGTGACCAGAACACAACAGTAAAATATCAGGATACATTGGGGTGCTGTTGGCTCTGCCCAGAGTCCACCCCCACTCCTCCAATGCTCCTCCCCCCCGTCCCAGTCCTGCCCTCTCCCCACTAGGCCCCGCCACCACACCCCTCCTCACTCCCTGGTGTGCCAGTGACTTTCTGAGTCCTCCTCAGTCCCCCACGTACTGCTCGCCTCCTCTGACCTGCCACTCACTCCTCACTCCCAAGCCGGAAACCCCCATGCCCACCCCAAGAACCCCTGCTGGCGCCCCACTCGCCACCTGTTCACCCTCCCCCGCCCACCGCTCGCCTCCTCACCCCCCGCCTGGCCAGCCAGCCGCTGGCTCACTGCTCACCTCTTCACTCCCATCCCCACCCATGCACCTGCTGCTAGCTTGCTGCTCATGTCTTCACCCACCCACCCACCTCTGGCTCATCCCTCACCTCTTCACCCTTCCTGCCCGCTGGCCACTGGCTCACTGCTCGTTTCTTCACCCTGCGCCCACCGGCCTGCCCCACCCCACTGCTCACCTCTTCTCCCTGCCCCCAACTCACCTACTCAGCTTCTGCCACTCACCTAATCACCCCTCTTGCTCACCTCTTTACCTAATTACTGGGACAATTGGCAACCCAATTGTGCATTGGTTGAGATAGGGACAAACGGTTAAATATCGGGACATCTGGTCACCCTAGAGAAGTTCTTTGGTTTGTGAAGTGGTGGAGCAGTGAAGGCCAGTAGAGGACTCTCAAACTATTTAAGGGGAAACTACCCACTTTAGCAACCCACATTATCCGGGGATTACAAAAATCACCTAATTCATGATCATTATTAAACCTGCACAAGTATGAAGTATTTTTTCCAGATGCAATCTGCATTCTGTCAAAACAGAAAAAAGAAAATGGAGAATAGTGAAGAGAAGTGGGGAAAGGGGATTTGGATCTGGGATTCCTACCCTTTCTCTTTTTCCTTCCATCTCAAGTATCTAGTCAAACAACTGGCCTGTTTGTTCAGGAGGTGATATATAAACCCATGTGTTCAGGTGGCCAACACAGTAGATATTTTCAGTTTGTTTTCTCTAAATATGCAGCCAACAGACAGGTGTTTGGAGTTGGGGTCATGCACAGCTGTTTTACAGAAGGAGAGATAGGAAGAAAGGCAGGAGTAACAGATACTGTAGTTCTGTCTGTTCCTAGTCAACCTCATCCTTTGGGGCTCTAAGTTAGAGGGGCAGATGCTCTGTATAAATAATCTGGGAAGACTTCCAGATTCATCATTGAAAAGTGAAGTGTACAACACTGGCTGTGCTAAATCCTTGTTGGGTGGTGAGCAAAACAATTTTTTTGGCACAAATGACCACAGTTTAGTTTGAAAATACCTGACTCAGTCAATTCAGAGATGGTTAGAAGACTGACAGATGGTGAAAGAGACTAATAACTAAGCTCCGTCCATTGTAGTCTCAAAGGTCCTCCTAAATAGCCTCAATAGCCTATAGTTTACTTCTTCTATTTTGGAGGGCAGCCACATGAAACTCTGATACACAAGCAAAACAAATGCTTAAAATACAAACCTGGCAGCTTTTTCAGAGGGGATTATTGCAGTATAAATCAGAGTAGAACAGAGTGTCCTCATAGGACTGACCATACGTTTCTGCCTAGATCTATAATTATGTAAAACAAAACCTTGCCACATTTGGCATGTCCCAATCTCCTCACTCAGTTGTCATCACATGCATCTTGTTGCTCAGAAGCTGCAGCCACTGCAGTAGCTTTAAAATAAAGACTCTGGTCAGAGTTTCTCTATAATTATTTGCTTGTGTAAATGAAGGATCAAACCCTTGTGGCCTCACTCACATGAGCTGTCCTGTTGGTTTTAGGGAGATTACTCCTGTGATTTAAGTGAGTGAAATTTGGTCTGATCTGTACAATGAAGAAATCCATAGTTGTAGGGGATCAACTAAGTTGACTATAGCTTAAATCAGCCTAATAGTAGAGATCACTTGATCCTAATACCCTGCTTGGTGGATCTACCCTCATATTCCCTTAACCTACAGAGTCCATGAATCATCTCACGCATCCTTTGTTGTTCAAACCAAAAAAAAAAATGGCACACTCTCTGGTATTGCTCATATTCAGCTCGATTCTAATCCCCCCTTAAATATCCTTCATCTGCTTATGCACATTTTTGCTCATTTGCTCAGCTGGAGGCATCTCAGAATGGACCATTTGTCTGTTAGTATAGATATTATGAGGAAGGGTTAAAGGAAGATGACTGGGAGGCAAGAGTGCAGCTTGCTCTGTTTTGCTAAAAGCCGTGAGGAGCTCCCCTCCCTCTTGCTGACCTGGGGAAGCAGAACTATCACAAAGTCCTCATTCTCTTAGGCTGGCTGTTTCAATCTACTTTAATCACTACCTTACAGTATTATTGGTCTCTGATATTCCTTAAAGTTCTTGTATAGGCTCTTCCACTCATTTCAGCTGTTCTCCAGCTCTCTCAGATGTGCCTCCCACTGCCTAAGCTTTCTGGAGAGCTAGCTGGAAGCTGTGAAGAAAATGTAGTTTCTACAAAAATACTTTCAATGTGAACACTTCAAGTTTGCAGAAATTTTTTCCATGTCCTGTTGGGAAAAATCAAAACAGCAAATATTTTGTTTCACATTGAGTCAAGCTAAATCAAACTATTTTGGTTGGTCAGACCAAATCTTAATCTTTTATTCTGGATCAATTTGATATTATGTGTGCCTACCTGAACTGGCCGTTCTCCTGAGCTGGACTACATTGCCCATGATGCACTGTAGTCTCCCTTGTGCTTCAACTACGACAGTACATTATGGGAGATGTAGTCCAACCAGAGATTTGTCCCCTATTGGAGAATGGGGGCCTGAAGCATTATATCACTGGAAATGGAGACCCTCAGCTTCTCAATGAGCATTTGTTTTAGCTCTAGAGGGGCACTAGATAATGAACTGTAAATTCACTTGATTGTTAAAGCTATTTAATGGTTTCTGTGGGGTCCTTGATCTCTGAACAATTGGATTCAAGGTAACTTTACAGGACGAGAGTTACAAAAATAACCAATAATATTTCTAAGAAAAACTCTAAAACCTGTACAGAGTGTATGATGATACGGGGTCGTATGACGGTTTTACTGGTACTTGTTCAGGATGGCCTCTGTAACTCACTGATGGCTTTGGCACTCATGGATATGTGGCTGTAATGGAGGTGCAATTGCCTCTTCAAGACTAAAGAAGTCCCCAGAGCCATACCTCATTGATATAATTCTTCTGCAAATAGTAGGACGGGGCAAAGGAGGCAGCTAGTGTGATTTGAAAAGTGATTCCAAGGTGGCTACTAACTCTGTGTAGGGCCCAATGAGGGAGTCTTACAGGTGGAAGTGGCAAGACTCCTTTCTCTGTCAGTCAGACAGCTGAAATCCTGGGAAAGGTAGTCCCCAGGCTGATAGGGGTCATGGGGCTTCACAGCAGAGTAGCAAAGCAGAGTTTTCTGTTTACAAAACCCCCCAAAAGAGTAAAATTTGCCAGGAACATTTTATTATAGAAGATAATTGTATATATAATTTAATACACTCCAACATTTATTGATCCATTGTTTCAATTTCATTTCAACCTGTAGAATTTACATGTTACTTAAAAAAAAATCAAATGCCCTTCATTTAAAAATGGTGATTTATTTGCATTATATTAAAGTTGAAGATTACATATGGGGCATGACTTATTTGCCAAAGGCTGTCAAGCAAACCAGTATATCAAAATAATTTCCAGCAATGATATGTGCCTTGTGGCTCTTGTCCCAAACACACTGAAATCAATGAAGACTCCCAGGGATTTCAATGGACCTTGGATAAAGTCCTTTAAAAATGATCAAAAACATCCTTGCTAAAAGGTGGATGATTATACATTTTCTTTAGTGACCAAGTAAATATTTCATTGTATAGAAACATTGGACAAGATAAAGTACTGTGTGTTTATTCCAATATTTTACCTGCATATAGCAGAGTCGCACTGGAATAAGACAGGAATAATACAGTGGTGAATGAAGTTCATCGTGTTTAATCTAATCACATTAAAGAGCTACAATGGGCACATAACTTTGTTCCATGCTCAGCTGTTGCATCTCTCTCAATAGATACACTTTATAGGGCTCCAACCAGAGAATAAGCCATTTATAGGAGATGTCAAAGATGTTAGCTACTCTTCCTGGCAAATACTACTACTCTTCCATCTCTAGCCAAAGTTCAAGATTTCATACATTTTTTTTGCAATTTGAAAATCCAATGTCACTTTCCAGTTTTCATTATCAATTTGCCATCAGTTTTAATAAAGTTTTATCAGCTGCTCAAAGGATAGGACTTTCCCATCTCCAAGGAAAGAGAGCTAGTGGTGGCTCTTACAGCTTACTCTGCAGTAGGTGCTATGGAAAGCAAGCAGCAGTGATCTCCAAAGCTACAGTTAAACAACTTTTAGCAGATCAGTTCACAGCATCCATGTATGTGGTGATCCATCTGCTCTGAGCAGCTGCTGAAGGGTTGCTGAGATCTGCATATGCATCTGTGTTAAGCTGGAGTTCACATCAGCTGTTATTTTTCTATTAACCAGTGGAGTCTCGGGTTCTTTCTTACTCTATTCTTGGAGAATCTAGTCTGAGTTAGAACCATTTTCTGCTGGAAGTGTATAAGGCTAGGTAATAGTGTCTGCTCCCCTCTGAGAAATCTGATGTTGAACTGTATTGACAGCTGCTACACACAACTGTCTAAATTGATCATGAACTGCTGAATGATTTTTTTCTTCATGAATCTTTGGTATTAAAGTTTGTGGGCCAAATTTTCCTCTTAATTTACATGCAAGCAAAACCATCATCTTTAGTGGGTTTCTCTGGATTGTAAATGATAGCAAAATTTGGATCAGTAGGCGTTAAAAGAAACCCAAATAGGTAGTTTGTGATTTCTCAACTGACAGCAGAGGTAAAATTGGACTCGCCAGACCATAACAAACCACTATCCATCTAGTCTGTCATCTACCTACAGCCATGGCCAGTACCTAATGATTCAAAGATGAAACCTCCACACCAGTCAGTTGTACTATGCTATTTGTGGGTTGTGGAAGATTAGTGTCTTCATCATCTCATAGATGAGCATTTTATACCCTGAACTATCACTTGGTTACCTTTATAGCATTGTCTTAGTTTCACAGAATCATAGAATTGTAGGACTGGAAGAGATCTCAAGAGGTCATCTAGTCCAGTCCCCTGCATTCATGGCAGGACTAAGTATTATCTAGATCAGGAGTAGGCAACCTATAGCACGCTTGTTGAAAGCAGCACACAAGCTAATTTTCAGTGGCACTCACGTTGCCTAGATCCGGGGGGGGGGGGGGGCCTCTGCATTTTAATTTAATTTTAAATAAAGCTTCTTAAACATTTAAAAACCCTTATTTACATACAACAATATTTTAGCTATTGTGGCAAATTTGCCTGCACTATTATGATGGGTCCCGCACTTTCTCTTCTTGTGGGGGGCGGGGTCAGGGCACCATTTCTAGCCCCTGAACAGGGTATTAACTGCCCCACTAGTATCCTAGAGTAGGGGAGTGGAGAGGGAGGGACCTGGGCCTGCCCTCTACTCTGGGTCCCAACCCAGGGGCTCTGAGGATAGAAGTAAACTACCGGAACTAGCTATTCCTTCCCCTGGGCTACTTCCCTCTCCTACCCTTCAGCTTGTGGGGCCTCCTGCCCTCTCTCTGCACAAGCCAGGTGTCCCTTTATCTATGGTCTGGGTCTTCTTAGCTCACCACAGCAGTTCTTCAAACTCTCCTGTGCTTTCCTCCAAACTTCTCTCTGCTCCAACTCTCTTTCAAGTGACTGATTGAAGCAGGGGTTTTTTATCATGTGCCTGGCTTCAGTTACTCTAATTGGCTTCAAGTGCCTTAATTGGCTCCAGGTGCTCCAACCAACTTTAGTAAACTTGCTTCCCTCTACAGGGAATAAGGCTTCCCTCTAACACTCTCCTGTTGCCCTCTGGCCATGCTGTATCACACTATATATTAAAGACTTAAAGAAAGAGACCTTCTAAAAATGTTAAAATGTATTACTGGCACGCAAAGCCTTAAATTACAGTGAATAAATGAAGACTCAGCACACCACTTCTGAGAGATTACTGACCCCTGATCTAGACCATCCCTGACAGGTATTTGTGTACCCTGCTCTTAAAAATCTCCAGTGAAGGATCTTCCAGAACTTCTCCAGGCAATTTGTTCCAGTGCTTAACAATCCTGCCAGTTAGGAATTTTCTCCTAATGTCCAACCTAAACCTCTCTTGCTGCAATTTAAGCCCATTGCTTCTTGCCCTATCATCAGAGGTTAAGGAGAACAATGTTTCCTCTCTTCTCCTTGTAACAACCTTTTATGTACTTGAAAGTTGTTATGTCACTTGTCAGTCTTCTCTTCTCCAGATTAAGCAAACCCATTTTTTTTTTTCAATCTTCCCTCATACGCCAAGTTTTCTAGACCTTTAATCATTTTTGCTCTTCTTTGGACTTTCTCCAGTTTCTCCACATCTTTCCTGAAATCTGGAACTCAGAACTGGACATAATATTCCAATTGAGGCCTAATCAGGGCAGAGTAAAGCAGAAGAATTACTTCTCCTACCTTGCTTACAACACTCCTGCTGATATCTGCACATCCCAAAATGATGTTTGCTTCTTTTTTTTTGGACACAACTGAGTTAAACTGTTGACTCATATTTAGGTTGTGATCCACTAAGACCTCCAGATCCCTTTCCGCATTACTCCGTCCTAGGCAATTATTTCCATTATGTGTGTGTACAACTGACTGTACTTTCCTAAATGGAGTACTTTGGCTTTGTCCGTATTGAATTTCATCCTATTTACATGAAACCATTTCTCCAGTTTGTCCAGATGATTTTGAATTTTAATCCTATCCTTCAGAGCACATGCAATCCCTCCCAGCTTGGTATCATCTGCAAACTTTATAAGTGTACTCTCTGTGTCATTATCTAAATCATTGATGAAGATATTGAACAGAACCAGAGCCACAACTGATCCCTGTCGGTCCCCACTTGCTATGCCTTTCCAACCTGACTGTGAACCACAATCAGTTGTCAGTGATCATAAAAATTATAGTTGTTTTCCACTTTTTAAATTCTAGTCACAGTATTTGACTCGATGACCTCCTGCAGCAGTGAATGCCACAGCATGACTGTATGTGGCTGAAGGAAGTCTTTCCAACTTATTTTATAATTTATAGCCTTTAATTGCACTGAGTGGCACAAACTCTGAATCTTTTAGCATTCACCCATCACTAACTGTAATGCAAACTGTAACTGATATTTCACACTGAGCACGGCTGCTTCAGAGAAGTGGTTCTGTTTCAGAACACTATGTGACTGATGATGCAGGGACTCATCACTTACTTATAGTGTCAGTCTTGATGACTGTTGGTGCACTGGTTGTTGTTACTGGAGCTGGAGGTGACCCATGAGTATCAGATGTGGTCTGATGACTTTCACTGTGTTCTGAAGTTACTATACTGGTAGCCAGATCTGAAAAGAAGGCAGTCAAATGAGCACTGATCCAATACAAACAGCATGCTTGATCCTCAACACCCACCTACCTGCCCTCCCCCCCCCACAACTTTTCACCTTACTTCCTCTCAGCTCCATCAGGGTAGAGCATGTAGCTGAAGCACCTCACACTCTGGCAGTCCTTTGCCAGCCAGCCCCTAAGGGATTGTTGCTGCTAGCATAACTTGCAGAAGTCTTGAGGCTTCACTAAGCCATACCAGTGACCAAAATAGCCTCAGGCCCTTTTTCCAGTATCAGGGGATTGAAAGGTAGCTTAGAGTCACTTCCCTCCCTACCCCATTCTTGGGCTGAGTACAATCTGATTAGAATAGAGGAGCTGGATTCCTGATAAAGTCTGTTTCAACTCTACAGCTAAACATCTGACAGTCACATGGCTTGATATTATACATATTTTACAAATGGAAATTAATAATAGGGTTGTAACGGGGTTCATGATCTGCCCCTTTTCCTGGGGCCCATTTGTTCTCCGCAGTAAGGCTCGGAGAAGCCTCAGGGTTGTGCAACACCCATGCCTTTATTTACCTAATGTTGTCCCACCACCAGTGTCCATCTATATACAAGCTTGATACAGGGTCAGGCCTACTTGTATAATAATGAGATTTGCACTCGAGGTGAGTTTTAAATGATCATGTGACCCATCACATGAAGCAGCACAGCTGAAGGTCATTGAACAACAATGAAATGGAATTTAAGTTGTCACGATCAAGTGGATACTTTATATTTTGTGTTCAGATATTAATCTAACAAAAGGCAAGATGCCACCTATTGGATAAAAACAGCAGGTACCCCAATGACAACACAATACTCCCTTTCTGACTTACATAAAGTCTATAAGAGCCAGCTATAAACTAATGGAAAAGTGTCCACACAAGGGGTTTAACAAACAATTAAAAGAAACCTGTACATTTAAACTGGTGCAAACTTTTTATGTAGATCATATCAGCCTACATGTGTTGAATATGTACGGAGTCTCTGTATCCCCCATCAGTCTTCCCAGAAAGACCCTTTCTCCAGAATCTCTGTCCAGACACTTGGTATGTGTACACTTCAATAAAAAAAACGCAGATGGCCCATGTCAGCTGATTCAGGCTTGTGGAGCTATAAAATAGCAACGTAGCTCCAGCCCAAATGTTGACACTGCCATTTTATAGCCCTGCAAGCCCAAGTCAGCTGACATGGCTGTTTTATTGCAGTGTAGACATACCACTAAGGCCAGGGCCGACTAACTTTTTTGCTGCCCCAAGTGAAAGAAAAGCGGGGTGGGGGGCACCAGAGTGGGGAGGCACCGTGGCCGGAAGCTTGAAGAGCAAAGCGGGGCTGCCGCAGCCGGAGGCTGGAAGAACGAAGAGGGAGCTGCGGCCAGAGGAACGCAGCCTAAGCAAAAAAAAGGGCAACTTGCCATCCTAAGATTGGCTGAATGCCACCCCTTACAGAGTGCCTCCCCAGGCACCTGCTTCCTACACTGGTGCTTGGAGCCAGCCCTGCCTAAGGCCTGATTTTCATGTTGAACATCTGCAGTAACCAGTGACTTCAGAGAGAGCAGCAGGTGCTCAGCACCTCTGAAAAGCTGATCATTTCCTTAGGGGTCTAAATATGAATGAAGAGGTCTAGCTTCAGGAATACAAATTCCCAGGCCTTCTGGATCTTATCCCACTATCAAGCTATGCTCAGAACTCAGCACCTTCTTTAGGAGTTCCACATGCCGCAGGATTAGGCCCTGGAGCCACCCTTAGCTAAATGGGCAAGTGGACTGCATGTCGCTGTAACCCAACAGCACATGAGCTACTTGCCTCTCGCCCCCCACCCCCCACTTCAGTTTTGGGGGGTTGGTTTAGGTCTTATTCTAAAATCAGTTTTGTTAACAAAAAGTACATTTGTACAACATTACAGAATTAAACCATGCTCCCCCTGCCTGAGTTTGCTAGAGCCCTTTCCTCGCCCAGAACACCCCTGCAGGGGCCGAGGGAACTAACAACACAGGGGAGGCAGCAGCAGCATCGGGGGGAATTTCTGGTTGGGGCCTTTGCCCCTTTCCCTGCTTCATGTGTGTATATCATCCAAATTGCTCTGCTGCAGAGAACACTGGCCCCCACCTGTTGAGCAGGCATATAACAAGGAGTACACGTTGCATCTCTCTAAAAGCATAATGCCTGGGTTTCCAGGCCCTGCCATTCTGGAGGCGTGTGCTGCCTCCCCGCTCCAGCATGACTCACGCTGATAAGAGCCATAATTCCACCTAAAAGTTCAGGCTATATTCTGGAAAGCCTAGAAATTTTGAGGTAAGGCTGAACTGCCTGTACCTAGCCTGCTCTGGAAACAGGATCACACGTTTTAAAATTAACTTGGAAGTCTAGTCTATAAGAAAAGCTAATGATTTGCAAACTTTCATTTAAATAATTAAAAAAAGCTTTTCAAAATTATGGTGCAAGAGTTACACAAAGCCTCCGAAACCTCTGATCATTTCTGAATCCCTGTAACTTAAAAGGCAAAAAGATTTTTAAACAAACTTTTCTTTTTGTTTTCATTTTTATTTTAATTGCTCCAGGCTCTGCAACCTTGTATACTGAATTTTGACCTGAGGTCTTAAAAAACAAAAACAAAACCCTCTTAACATGTAGAGGCTTATTATAGGAGATAATGAAAATGGTAGTAGCAGCAGGTTCCACTAATGGTTCTCTTATCATAGCAGCAATAATATGAAGTTATTACAACAATATTATTAAAAGCCTCTGATCAGAGGATGAAAGGAAAGCCCGATTTGCAGTAATCCTTCCTGTGCGGAGACATTCAACCATAAATACATTCAGCAAGCTGTGAAAAATAATCAGGTAAGTGGGAGAAACAAGGAGGGAGGCAGCCAGGCATCTTGTTCTGACATCAACCACCAGTTTGTCTGGTAACCCCACATACAGCTGTAATCCCACAGGCATCACATGCTCCAAGAGTCTCCTTGTTACTGGCAGCAGCCCAAGTCTAAATACTCTATTCCTGTTTAGTTGCTGTGAGAACAGATTGTTCTGAGGAACATGTATATTCCACAGTGGGAGAAGATAATCTTCACTTATCTTTTTTTAAACAATTTATTCAGCATGGGCGAAATTCACCCCTGTACAGAGGGACGGCCAAGGTACTATGAGCTGGGTAAAACAGAGTTAAAAGCATCGTGAGACTGGGCATGAACACACTCTTCAATTACCAATACTGTCAGGATTAATTTATCACAAGCCTCTCCACACAAGACAAAAGTGGTTCTCACCCTGCCCAGGAGTTTTGGGCTGAGTGGGCAGAGGTGTTCTGCTGAGTATTTTCTGGGTGAGTGTGTGCGTGTGTTGGGTGAGGGTGAAGGGGAAAGGCAGAACACACAGAAACACAGAGGAGAGAGAGACAGACAGACACACACACACTCGGGGCAGACCACGAAAGTCACTGTAAGGGCAGCTCAAAGCACAGCATGGAACCCTGGAAGGAACCTGGGGAGAGGTTGGGTCAGGAGTGCTGCCTGAAAAGAAGCTTGGGCCTGTGAGCATTAGATTAGAAGCTATTTCTTCTTATTTTGATTCCTACTGCATTCAGAGACACAGGACTTGGCCATTCTCTGTAAATAAAACTGCATCAAAGAAATACCTGAAGGTATGTCTACATTTAAAACACTGCAGCTGGGCCACTGTATGGCTTCAGCATAGACAGTACTTAAGTCGATGAGAGAGGTTCTTGCATTGGTGTAGGTTAACTATCGATGTGCCTTCTGGAGTGGCCCCAACCTCTTTCCCTTTAATCGGTTAACCGGTTAAACAATATCATTTTTATCATTTAAACAGTTTGCTGTTTAAACGATATTTACATCCCTAGTCAGAAGGGGTAACAGTACTACTTATGTCTTACTTAAAACCCGATGCAAAGCTCATTGCAGTTATTTAGAAAGAATCCCATTAACTTCAATGGGCTTTTGATCAGGCCCTTAAGCCCTATACTGAGGGCTGAAGTAGGCACAAAATTGTGCACAGGCCCGCTGCACTGGACCCAACCTGAGTCTAAAGAGGCAACCTAATGAGGAGATTCTCTTAACTCTATTTGTAATCTCAGTGACTGATTTGGGGTCTTCAGTAGTATCTCAGCCTTGTGTCTAATACACAGTGTTGGGATCTCCTAAGTAGATGGAGAAGTTCTAGTGCCAATCCCCTAAAGAGGCTGACTCATTCAGATGCAGCCAGTGCTTATAAATGGAAGAGCTGCACTGAGCCCGCTAGAGATTTGGGTTTTGATAAAACCCATAACTCAGATCTATGAGACTTAATTTGATGTAGGAAGCAGAAGGAGACAGTGTAAATCTGAGTTCTCCGCTTATTACAATTCCAGTGTTCTGTAACAGAATCCCCTGCCCGTTCCTCTTGAGCACGCAGTGATCCAGATCTGCCCCTCCCACTGACACATCACTGCAGTAATTCATCATGTGCCTATTCTGCCAGCTGCAAAAAAGATTTCTGCATGCTTAACAAGAGGAGGCTGAATTCACAGCAGAGCATCACAGCAGAGAAAGCCGGCTGCTGCTGTAAAACAGAGTCACATCATCGTTTAATGAGTCTGTTGTCAACAGTTGATTATAAATAAGATTTTAAAGGGATGCCTTACCAGTCATCATCGAAGTGGAGGCTGATGCTACTGTCACAGAACGCTCTGGCAGTGATGCAGTTTTCCCTACTGACATGATGACAGGATAAATGACAGTATGTTAACCACTGTTCTCAAAACATATTTGTTAAAAGACTAATCAGCAGGAAAGCAAAGGGGAAAACTGGAGCTATTCTGTAAATCTGCTGTCTGAACATCGGGTTTTGCCTACTACTTGTGTCCAATAGCCCTTCATTTTCTTTAAATGAACTGAATTTTTACATATATCCTCTCTTGATCTCAGCGTGAATTACCACTTATCTTATATACAATCCACATACATTTCATTTTTTCCACATAGAGCTCTTAATTGCCTTCCCAGCAGGGAAGCTGCTAGCTAACTTGTTTTGATATTAGAACCACATCAAATAAGCCAAAAATGATTGTGAAGTGAAAAGAACATCAAAACCAAAATTATCTGTGTGTAAAAATAATCTCAGTAATTGTGTGCAATCTGTGTGTAAAAAATGATCTCAGTAATTCATGGATACACTTTAAAAATTGAGGCTACTTTGGTTAAGCATCTTTCAAGCCAAAAGAGACTCTGTGTTTCTGGTCAAAATCCTTCTATTTCCAGTAAGAGATTTTAAGCGGAAAACGAAGTGGTTTCTGTGGGGCTTCCGTCTTACACATACACACAATTTTAGAAGAACACTCACTCAGGCCTCTAATTTTTCACCTATAGTAAATAGCACATGCAGGTCATTACAGATGGCAATAAAACCCAGCTCTTATCAGCACACCTCAAAAGCGCTTTATAAAGGAAGTCAGCATTGTTATCTACATTTAACATCTGGGGAATCTAAGGTACAGAGCAAGGAAGTGACTTTTCCAAGGTTACCCAACAGGCCAATGGCAGAGCCAGGTCTCCTGAGTCCCAGTCCAGTGCTCTATCCACTAGGGCATAGCGCAACATCAAAATCCTCAGGGATTGGGATGCCCAATCCCCATTCAAATTAATGATAAATCTTTGTTCAAATAATCAAGGCACTTCGAAAACCTCACAGCAAATGTCTACTTGGTTGTGCCCCTGGTAATCAGAGGCTTAAATTCTATTAATGATAAAATTCTATTATTGATAGACACACTTGACTGTGTCTGCTCTTTTGCATCAGTAGTTCACTACAAACAAAAATACCAGACACACAAGGTGTGTCTTTTATTGGACCAACTTTTGCTGGCGAGAGACAAACTCTGGATCTGATATACAGCTCTTGTGGACTGCAGGGCTGATGCAGTAGTTTTGATTTAGTAAAAGCTATTGGGGTTATCATCAAATATTAATAAAAGACAAAGGAGAGTGGCCTAATAAGTTTGGCTTAATATATCAATAAACAGAGGGAGAGGGAAAGAGTGTCTGTGGAGGGGAAGAAATATGGTAGACTGAGAAAAGAGGCTATTGCATTCTTTCACAAAGCACACAGACTTTGTGAGACCTTTTTTCAAATCTATAATGAAAGGTGGCAGCAGCAACAGAATTAGCAGCAGAGATGGGGAGAGCTGTCAAATCTCTGCTGTGTGGATGGGATCATCTTTTGAAGCTTTTACCAAGGGTTGGCGTGGGTAAGGCAATTCCCCCAGTTAAAAAGCAATATATACACGTTCTTTTGCAGAAAGTTCTCGTTTTTATTATTGATCCGGCCTAGCGGTTTTTTAAGGTGAAATTTAAAATTTCATTAGGTCATCTTAAATTACTGTCATTTGTCCTCAGAGACACACTGAAGACGGGGTGGTGGAAGGGAAAGAAGCATAATTGAAAAGAAAGGTAGTGGCCAATATTCTAATAGACTAGTCTCCATTTTACAGGCAAAATTCTGGTCTGTCTTGTGTACTTGTCACAGAGGGAAATGAGGACACAGGAACCTCCCCCCCACCCCCGCCTTCAGTGTACAAATAAAGATGGTGGAATGCCAGTAATGAAGTCACAATCACCTTTTGTGAAAAATTATGAGGTTTCAAAATTTGTTTTCATTCTGCATCAAAACAAGAGTGACTCACCCCAAAATAGCCAATTGAACATTTGGGATGCAGGAAACCTAGGCTCAAATTCCTGTTGTTAATCAGGCAGAATAGTGATTTTAAATGGAGTCTCCCTCCTCCATCCCAGGTAAGCAATGTACCAGCCTTGCTATTCTGCAGTATTGCTTTCATCAGAAATTCCATCCTTGACTTGAGAAAACTTCCCAACAATAGTTTTCAACTAAACTGTTACATTTCTGCAAAACATTCTGGCTTTGATGAAATGGCATTTTGGAATGGAAAAAAGTTTACTGATTTTAATTTGCAGATGCAGTTGAAGGTCAGGGAGATGGATGGAAGAAAGTTTGCTGTGTTTCTTCTCCCCTTAGAGTGGGCATGCAAGAAAGGCCACCCTTCATGTTGTTTCCAATCAAAACCTTAACAGTGAATGAAAATTGAAATTATCCTACTTTGATTATGGGGCTAACTCCCACAGTCCTTAATCAAAGCTCTCATTGATTTAAAGAGAGTAAAGGTTGGGTAAAGACTGAAAATATAATCAAGGAACATTTGCTTATTTGGCAGTAGTCTATAAATGGGAATTAATTGAACATTTCAATTTCTTGCTCCAGGAGGCAGGGGTTTATAAGTAAGAACATCACACAATAAGCACCACCCTTTAAGTTGCAGACAGGCTGACGTTGTGTTGGGCAGACAGCGAAAATCATATCAATTGAAATGGTCCTGAATTAAAATGTCAGCACTCAACTCAATTCAATTCAAATACCCACAAATTTTGAGGCGCTATATCTTTGGGGCTTTTTCAGCTCAGGGCCGTCTCTATGTATTGATGAATGTTTTGTTTATGGAATAGACCACTCACCAGACTTCCCCCACTTTCTTCCCTATTGCTTCAAAATACTAAAGATGTTTCCAAGCCTGGCCTACTCCCGGATACCAACAATGACCACCACCTGGAACTAAGCTGCACAGACAGGCATGCTTTGCCCCATTAGCATTTCCTCACATACCAGGAGCCCTATCTGTCTGTATGTTTTAGTTCCAGATGACTGTGCTGCATTGATACCCTTGAGTCAGGAACCCCTATCCAACCAAAAGGAGCCACATTACTGATTTTTGCTTAGGGCTTTTGATACTTTCTCCCACACTTCAACAGCTCTAATTGGTACTCAAAATTAGTGGATATTTTGACCTTAATCTCTCTGTGCCTCATCTCCCCATCTGTAAAATACCAATCATAACACCCCTTCATCTCACGGAACAGTTGTAAAAATAGATGAATAAATGCATCATGAAGGCCTCTGATACTATAAGCGCTCAGATCGCCAGAGAAATGACCATTAGGAAATTAATAATTCTATCTTCAGAGCATGATTTCAATAGCGTGCCTAGGGCCATACATTGATCAATGACGATAAAAGTAAATATTGAATAACTGCTCATCAATTGAGCAATATCCATTCTGTGCAACAAGTCAGGGATCCAGTGGAAAAAATAGTATGCAATCATGTAATTATGGACTATATCATAACCCATACCACAATGGGACTGAATTAAAGTTGCCCAGGCAGCTTGGAGGAGTTCAGAACAATTTTCTACTGACAGTTACATTCCAAAACCTCCCCCCCAATTTCTTTTCTTTAAATGCATACCCACGTTTGTGGTATAGAGAATCTCTCTCACTGTCTTACATGCACAGCAGTTGACAGAGACCTTTGAATCCCAGGCAAAGTGAAAACCTTGAGAGCTCACCTGAGACAGTTCTACTACTGCTTATAGTAATGGTTGAATCACTGGAAACTGAAAAGTAATAAAACATTGTGTTAGTGCAGCCATCTTCCAGGTCTGTCTGGTACTAAAATATGAAAGTTAATAATGTGCATACAAACCATTTGTAACATTTAGGATCATAATGCTTTCCCTTATATTTCCAAAGATGTGCAGGATTTAGCTATACCAGTCACATTCACACCAAACTGAACTTAGTGAGACCAATAGTGGAAAAGAATATGTAGTTCTGGTGTACACACAGTAAAAAAGATACTGACAAATTGGAACGGGTGCATTACAAAGCCATTTAAATGGTTCAAGGACTGGAGAGAATGCTTTAAAGTGAGAGATTTAAATAGTTTATTAAAAAGAAGATTGTTTGGTGACTTGATTATGGTGTTAAACACCTTCATGGGAAGAAAATACCAGGTACTAAAGAGATCTTTAATTAGAGACACCAGACAGCAAATGTGAAAAATTGGGACGGGGTGGGGTACTAAGACCCTATAAAAGAAAAAGCCCCAAATATCGTAACTGTCCCTATAAAATCAGGAATTTGGTGATCCTATCTTTAATCTATCAGAGAAAGGCATAGGGCGAACCAAAGGCTGGAAGGTGAAGCCAGAGAAAATTCAAATGAGAAAGAATTCACACATATTTAAACAGTAAGGGTGATTAATCACTGGAACAAGCTACCAAATGAAGCATCTATTGATGTCTTCAAATCAAGACTGGATGCTTTTCTGGATAATATGCTTTAGACACACACCACTGATTGGACTCAATACAGGGATAGCTGAATGAAATTTAATTGCCTGTACTATACACTCAGTCAGATTAGAAGTTCTAAAGGTCCCTTGTTGCCTTGAACTTCAAAAATCTATGAAACATCGTTGATTAATATGTCTGTTCTAAACAGATGATAAATACGACTATAAAAGGATGTAGTCTTACCTGCAGTTGACTGAATACTGGTGGATGTTGGAGTCATAGATGAATTTTCTTGTGCTGATATTTTGATAAAAGAAACACCATTAGTCAGTTAACCACCGTTCTGAACAGATGTCTGTCAAAGAAATAATCAATAATCAAACAAGGGAGAAAAAGTGGAGTCATTCTGCAGAGCACCTCTCTTTGAGCTGCTGGTAATACTTTCCTTTGATGGTTTATGGATTAACCTTATCTTTTAAAAACTGCCAATTGTTTTGTGATTTTAAGAAATATTTTGATCTCTTTTGGAGTGTTTTTTCTAACAGCCTTCTGAAATACTCCTGCAAATTTTGCAAGTCCATTTATTTTGTGCGTTCAGTGACCTCTGAAGTGATACCTCTGCAAATTTTGCTTGTGTAATTTAGAAGTGTGTTTCAAACATTGACCTCATATCTCTTCTTCTAAAATGTCATAGTTATATTTGTGTAACAGCCACTAAACTGCTAAAACTGTAGCAACTAATTACAGGTTTTTGACTATCTAGTCCTTGGCATATCCTCATCTGCTCTAAGTGGGCTACATTCTTGGATTTCATTCTGGCTATAGAAGCTTGGCTTCTTGTATTGTGGCCAGATAAATAATTGAATGAGACTCCTTGGGAAAAGGCAGGGAGGAAGCATTCAGAAAGAAACTCTTTATTTGCCGGACTCTTCTCTTTGAAGAACATCCCAGTGCACACTGCCACTAGACTACTGGAATTATCATCATTCAAATGAGACGTAAAACATTAAGTAGTGAAATATCTCACGGCACTCGTCAGGAGGGCAAGGATATTAACCTAACTTCAGCATTCTGGCCAAATCCCAAAGGTGGATATAATCTGCCTACCAGAAATTCCCTGTTTTATTCAATATCACATTCTTCTCTTCCTCTCCTAAAATTAAGATGTTGTGTAGCTTTACAGTATGCTTGGCACAATTTCACCAAAAAATTGACTGCCTTTCAATGACAGTACATACGCCAAATTCTGCACACACCGACACACCTTTTTAATAGGAGTCTGTCAGTCTCCTGTGCATATGTCTGTCAGTCTGTATCTATGGATAGAATTAGTTCAATAATTTGCAGAGAAAGTATAATTTGTTAAGAATCAGAGAGGTAGCTGTGTTAGTCTGGAATTGCAGAAGTGACAGAGTCCTGTGGCACCTTAAAGACTAACTAAAGTATTAGAGTATAAGCTTTCGTGAGCCTAAGCTTTTAGCCCACGAAAGCTTATGCTCTAATACTTTAGTTAGTCTTTAAGGTGCCACAGGACTCTTTATCACTTCTATAATTTGTTAGATGCAGTCACTGTGTCAATTTTCTCTGATTTCCCCTGACATTTTTCTCTTGGTCACTCAGTGATACAGTTCTGCCCTTCTCACTGACACAATACTGTAGTAATTTATCAAATATCTACTCAGTCAGTTGACTTTGCATTCTTCTGCAGAAAAGATTTCTGTCTGCTTGGCAACAGCAGAACTGAATTCACAGCAAAGCATCACAAAAGAGAAATAGGGGCTGCTGTACAGAACATTGTCAAACAAACCTGATTTCATTCTTTGCTGAAATTACAGGTTTGGTTAATCTGGAAAAGCTATTCTTATTAAGTATTCCTGATCAACTTCAAGTATGGACACTCTTATTCCAGAATAAAAGTGCTTTATTCAAATTAGTTTAATACATGGATTAAACTAAATTGAAATAAGGCACTCTTAATTCTTGCATAAAAGCACCCACACATGGAAATAGTCAGGAATAGTTAATCGGCTTTAAATACATACTCTACCTTCTTCCAAAGTAAACTTTTATGTGTAGATAGGCCCTTAGAGTTTTGTAAGGCATTTGGCTTAGTACCGCACAATAAATTAGCACTGTAGAATACCAATAAAACATGATAAGTAGCTAAATGACTGTTCTAAAAAGTTAGTTCTCAATGAAGAATCATCATCAAATGCTGTATTCATCATGGGGTTTTCCATGGATCGGTACAAGGCGTGATGCTATTCAATATTTTCATCAATGATCCAAAAGCAGATATATCATCACAGCTGATACAATTTGTGGATGACAAAAAGATTGGTGTTATGATGGGGCCAGAACAGTCATACAGAGCTATTTGGATCACATGATAAACTGGGTCCATTTGAATATAATGCATTTTAATATAACCAATGAAAAGTTATACACCTAGGAACAAGAACTACAGGCCATATCTACAGAATAGGGGTCTGAATCCTAGAAAGCAATAACTTAGAATTAATGGGTCATAGTGGTCTAGCAACTCAACACACTGGTGTAAAATAGAAGTAAGTATTTGCGTCAGTGGAAATATGACTTTTGATTTACACTGGTGAGAGCGCAGAACTGGACCCCGTATTTGCATACATGTTAATAGACAAGACATTATCTGGAGGAGTAGTTCATTTTTATTCTTTGGAGATTCTGAGATTTCTTGCCCTAGGGAAAAACAAAACAAAACCAACTTTGGAATTAAAAGGAGCTCTGGTCAGGTGTGTGGTAAGATCAAATGAGCCAGTCAAGTGGCCTTTGTCCTATTTGAAATCCAAAGGACTGATTGACAGGATACTCAATTTGGCAACATAAACAGCCAGAGCTAATTAGTAAAATGAACTCAGGATTAGGTTGCATTAGATAGTCTGATACTGACCAGTAATGTTGGATGGCTTTTGCAGGCTGAATTTTTTTTGAGAGGAGAGGGGGAAATTTAGTGAAAATGTTCAACCATTTCCAATAAGGCAGCTAGGGAAATATATGTTGTTTTGCTTATGTTAAAAAATTCTGATAATCTTTTCTTTAATCAGCCATAGCAATCAATCTTTGGAGCAAGGACTTGAAATTTGGCAGGAAATGGCAGTTTGGTCAAGGACATGCCTTTTGCCATCCCCATGAAAATCCAACAAAACTTGGCCAAGTTGTAAGCTTGGTAAAAAAATCACAGTTCACACATGCTTAATAAAGACTTCTTCAGTTTTAGCAGCTAAAATCTCTGAAGAGTCCATCCTCACTGAAGATACTCCATCCTCTCAGAGCATCTAGGGATGACAGAATTTGTTTTTTCAGTTTGCTTTTTTAAAAAACCTAGGAAATAATATTAAAAGAATATTATTAGGATTGCAAAATTAAGCCCTCAAAAGTTAGGACATGACAAAATTAATGTTGCCAATACAACCTTAATTAATCCCCCTTTGTGCATATGAATTATGATGCAGTCTTCAATTTGCATGATCACTTAGTATTTTTTCCATAGAATTTCTGCTTCATTCAGTGCATATACTGGACATGTGATAGGGACAAATCAGAGCTGTGTAGTGAAGGAAACTATTGTCCGTGGGATCCCTCCTTCATTTGTTGTAGAAGTTGGAAGGTGTATACTGGATGAGGCAAGCATTTTCAGGAAGAGAAAGGATGGTCCCGTGGTTAAGACAGCTGCACGTTGCTCTGGAAACTGGATTCTATCCCCATCTCTGCAGAGTTCTTGTGTGATGGCAGGCAAATCACATAAACTAAACTTTTTACAGGTGGTCACTCACTGTGTGTTTCTCATTTACTGGCTGCCCAACTCAAGACCCTGTAGTCCAATTTGCAGAAGTGCTAAATGCCTATAGCTGCAACTGAATTCAGTGGAAGCTGTACTCAGATATATGAAGTGCTACATAATGTTAAGAACTCTAAAAAGTCATGTCCTAGACAGCTCAAATTGGGTACCCGAAATTAGTGAATATTTTGACCTGAATCTCTCTGTGCCTCAGCTCCCCATCTGTAAAATATGAATCATAACACCCCTTTATGTCACATAACACCAGTAAAGATAGATGAATAAATGACTGTGAAGCCCTCAAATTGCCAGAGAAAAGCCATAAGGAAATTAATAATTCTGTTTTCAGAGCATAATTTCAATAGTGTGCTTGAGGCTATACATTGATCAATGAGGATAAAAGTAAATATTGAATAACTGCTCATCAGTTAAGCAATATCCATCTTATGCAACAACTGAGGCAGGGATTCAGTGGAAAAATAGTATGCCATAATGTAATTAAAGTCTATATCACAAGGCATACCACAATGGGAGTGAATTAAGGTTGCAGCTTGGAGGAGTTCAGCACAATTTTCTATTGACATTTACATTCCAACCCCCCCCCCCCCCAATTTTTTTCTTTAAATGCATGCCCAAGTTTGTGGCGGAAAGAATCTCTCTCACTGTCTTACATGCACAGCAGGTGACAGAGACCTTTGAATCCCAGGCAAAGTGACCTTGAGAGCTTACCTGAGACAGTTCTACTACTGCTTATAGTAATGGCTGAATCATTGGAAACTGAAAAATAGTATAAAACATTGTGTTAGTGCAGCCATCTTCCAGGTCTGTCTGGTACTAAAATATGAAAGTTAATAATGTGCATACAAACCATTTGTAACATTTAGGATAATAATGCTTTCCCTTATGTTTCCAAAGATGTGCAGGATTTAGCTATACCACTCACATTCACACCAAACTGAAATTAGTTGGAGCTGCATGGCTAAATCACATGGAAAGCACAGGGGTTTCTCTTGTAATCGCTAGTGGTATAGAGAGAATTTAACTGGTGAACCACTTATTTGCTAATTTCTCCTGAAGATGTATAAAAAAGATGAATATAAACTGCACAGATTAGAACAGAGGTGCCCAAATTTCCCTTGCTACTGCAGTTTTATCAGAGTATGATCTTGGCCCACCACTTCCTATTCAATTGTTCATGCTCTAACTCACAATGGAGTGATAGCAATACCCAACTGTAGGGCCTTGTCTATGTTTGAAAGACCTAGTGAAGAGACAGTTTAGACAGGCAAAAGCGTTCTCTTGCTGGTATGATTTATACCAGTGCCCAAATGAAAATAAGCTCTAATGGTAAATGTAACTGTTGTTACACTACTCAAAGTCCTAACCCATAAAAATTACACTAGCAGAAATATTAGGCATAGGTCTAGTCTCGTAAACAGTCCATGATTAATTGTTTAGAGCATGGTCAAAGGAATGGCATACAAGCAATAATGCATAGGTATGCAGTATGTTCAAGGTATCCTGTGTCATCATCTACATCAGTGCAGAGCCAATTCATGGGAGATTATGAGAATAAATGGTGCTTTTCTTAAAGCACCAGCTGCTGAAACCAGATAAATTTTGTGAAAATCTCAGTTTTCATCACAAATGGTTTCTAGCTTTCACAGTTGTGGAGAAAAGTTCTGAGAACATGATGACCCAAGTGCACACTAAAGGCTCAGAAATTAGAAGACAAATGTAAAGAACACCCAAATTTATATATTATTTTATATCTTCTGATTTTTAAATCCATTTTTTTTTTTGCATGATTCATGATTTTTGCATGCTGGGGCTGGCAATATGACTGCACAGGGGTGTAAAACACTGCTATGTCAGGATGGCAGGATTTTACACCCACCCCATACTGCTGCCAATGACTGCATAAATTGCAGAGCGGCAGACAATCAGAGCCATGATAATTAATTTGAAGAGCAAGAGAACAGCTTCATTAGTGAACAGAATCAGCAGAGAGTCACAAAATCATCTCACAGTGTGACACTGTACGAGCGTCAGTAGGTCCTCCGAGCCACTGAGGATGGTGAGGAGCTACTGCCTTGCTGCGAGGCCTTGGCCGCACCTCCCAGTCACGGGGGAATTAGGGTCTGGAGGTAGGCCGTCATGAGTCCGTAGCGCACCCCTCAGGCAGGGGAGCGCCCGCAAAGAGTCCGTAGCACGCCCCTCAGGCAGGGGAGCGCCCACAAAGAGTCCGTAGCACGCCCCTCAGGCAGGGGAGCGCCCGCAAAGAGTCCGTAGCACGCCCCTCAGGCAGGGGAGCGCCCGCAAAGAGTCCGTAGCGCGCCCC